>JANHFM010003152.1:17962-34903 GCA_032468115.1 Grayia smithii
ATTAACCTTAACGCCATTGCTGTTAGACACTCAACTGTGTAAAGGAGTGTTGTTACTTATCTTCGTTTAAATACCCCCCCTTTTAAGTCACTTCCCGTTCTACTGCTTTTGAGAGCCCCACAGCTTTCAAAGCCTATTTCTCGGAGAGAACTGCAGCAGGAATGGGATTTATTCCCAAGCAAGTGTCCCAGCACAGCAATTTTAGTCCCTGTGAATACTGCTCAGGAGGGCACTCATGAGAGTTTGCAGGGAGAGAAAGACAGAGACAGTCTTCGGATGAGGAAGCAGTTTGCTCAACTACCACCACTACCACCACCCTGCCTCCCCAACAAAACGAGAAACAGTAAGCTTCTGAGTTACAACACTGTTTTCCAAAGTTTCCTCCTCCTCTTCTTATTGAAAAAGATAGACATGCAAACAAACAAAACAGACTGTATGGCGGAGTTGCAAGTTTTCGAGCTGAGCTATCTGGGTGCAAATAACATCTGGGAAGTGCATCTCCAACTTTTCAATTCAAACGTGAAACAGAATTATTCTGGAAAAAGAAATGTTCCCAAACACGAAGCTAAAAGCTAATTAGATGGGAGTGGGTTTGACTTTCCCTTCTATTAGGTAGGACAGTGAGTTTTGATTGCTAAGGGTTGGAGACAAGAGAGCATGGCCACTTGGAGTAGGGAGATTACTGCAGGGAATGGTTCCCCCCCTCCCCCGCGCATGCACGCACACACACACACACAAACTCACAACAACACACTATGGTGCGTAGCATAGACATTGGCATGTTGTATATGTGTAACTCCAGTAAATGTTCAGTAGCACACGCTTGCCTTCTTCTCCATCCCCACCAGGTTCCTCCTTTGGGCCGAGTGGCAGGCGAGGCCGGCAGACTTATACGCGCTACCAGACTCTGGAGCTGGAGAAAGAATTCCATTTTAACCGTTACCTGACCAGGCGCCGACGCATCGAGATCGCTCACGCCCTGTGTCTGACGGAGCGCCAGATAAAAATCTGGTTTCAGAACCGAAGGATGAAATGGAAAAAGGAAAACAAGCTCCTTAACTCCACTCAGCTGAGCGCCGAGGAAGAAGAGGAGAAACCAACGGAATGAAAGAACAGAAGGGGAGGGAGAGAGAGAGAGAGAGAGAGAGAGAGAGAGAGAATGAGAGCCGAGAGCCCGAATGAAAGCAGAGTGAATGAATGAATGAATGAATGAATGAATGAATGAATAGATGGGTAAGAAAGCAGAATGTCAACAGTTGGAGAGCTCCAGAAATGACAACTCCTCCCACCCAAAAAGCACAACTGGGACAAACATTTTTGTAAAATATTTGAGACTGTATGGCAGTGTTGTCCTTTTACACTCTCACTTGCATTGGATTATTGAATTTGTCATATCATAACCATGTTTGTAGTCCAATTTATTTTCCCACCCTTTTTATTGCCCCTTCCCTTTGCCACAGATGGGATTGTGGTTGTGTTTTGTTTTGTTTGATTTACCTTTGGGTGTCCTCCTTAGGATTCTTGTTAACCCTTGTATTTAAGTGGAGGTGCTGCAATATATGTGTCAGGTTTGGGCTATTTGATTGTCTTTATTTTGTAAAACAGAAGTGTCATGCACGATTTTACTTATTTGTTTGCTTTTTTATATAAAATTAAGTTAATCAAGCCCTGGGTTCTCTGTCATTTAAGGATTATTGTTTTAAGCAAAATTATATTAAAAAGGAACAATTGCAACCTAAAAAGTATGGTGGATTTTTTTAAAAGATTTTTTTAAAATTTGGTTTTATTTTATTACAATTTGTATAGTGTTGTATTTGTAGTTTGTGTTAGCTATGGAGATTTTAAAAGACCTATAAAAACAATAAAAAATATAAAAACAAATACATTGAGAAAAACACTTGTTATGTTCATAATTTAGGATGTGTTTTCCTTCTCCTCACATTGTTTCTGAGAAATATATCTATATCTACATGAGGTGTATGGTTGGTAGTAAAAAAGAAATTTAAAAATCTCCTTTAAGAAACCTGTGATTTCCTTAATCTGAACAGGAAAACAATTCAGAAAAAACAGAAGTTAGAGGATGAAAGATATATTCAGCTCCCACCACCACCCCACGCACTTCCAGTTGCTTAGCCTAAACTTAAATAAAAGACCTTTTCATCAAGAATATATTGGAGCTGACATTTAACTTTAATATGGATTTTTTTTATTGTTACTGCACAAAAGAGTTATGTGGGGCGCACACCACACATATAATAAATCAAAGAAACAGGCATAATTCTCTGTCCCATTCTACATCTGCTAAAACATACATAACATTTTCATAGCCTTTCTCAAACATTGGCTCAAGTTCCTTTTAGGTAAATCTCCCCAATCCCCTTTCCCAAGCCATCTAACCAGCCTTAATATCTCACTCCAAATTAAGGTAAAATATGAGGCTGTGAGCTATTAACGTTCTGTGATAAAAAAGAAAAAGGGGTTAAATAACTGATTTAAAAGGAATTATTCAGGTGTATTTTAAAAAAAGAAGAGAACCTTGAATCAATTTTCCTATCTCTTTTTCCTTTCCTTTCCTTTCCTTTCCTTTCCTTTTCTTCAAAGCATTGATTACTTAAGGAAGGTTAACAATTATTTGCTGTTGTCCTGAGCAAGCTCTTAATAGCTATCCCCGGGTTGTTTGTTTTTACTATTTTATATTTTCTGATTGTTTTTTTAAAAACAGGAAAAAATAGTGAAACAATAATTTCCTTTCTAATACACTCTCTCTCAAATGCCCAAGTATACGTGCATTAATTCCTTCCCATCCCAAATACAATGAAATCATGTACTCTGAAGTCTTGCAGCTGCATAATACTTATTCTTATTGCTACACTTTTAGTAGCTATAATTATTATGATTATGTGCCAGTTTCAATATGGCTCATAATTTTCAATGAGCTCCAAGCTGGTTTTTGTAAATTCTTGTAGGTTGGCAGAAAAATGAAAAAGAAAATAGTGATATGGCTGGACAAAAACAAAGCATTCCAAATCCAAACTGGCCCATCATTATAAAATTGATCATTACCAAACATTTTAGTAATTTATATGAATTGAGAAGCCTCTTCATTTGAAAAAGTTCCCTCAAGAGATTGCCAGTTGTATAATTCATCATATTGCTGATTATTTGGTGGTGGTGGTGGGGGGGAAAGACACACATAATGTCAAGATAAGTTGACTTTCCCTTCTGTTATTTGCACTGGTATTTAGGTGTAGGAAAAGTAGTAGAAATAATACTATGATAATGCAAAAACATTCAAACAATTTTTGATGTTGATAGTGACTCCTAAGTAGGAGGTGCAAATAAAAAAGGAGGACAGGAAAGGGAGAAAAAGGAACTGTCATCTTGATTTTCATCCCAATAAATTTTGCCGTGAATAACCGTTTCTAATATCAAAGCAAAAACATTACCGGGATTATTATTTGGTATTAAACAACTGTTATTCATAATAGTAATAGCAACAATTTTATACTGCATCTACTATAACAAGAAAATTTCTTTTCCGCATTAGAAAAGCATGTTCTCTTCTGGAAGAAAGAGAGAAAGTAGAGAAGCAAAGACAGAAACGACACTTTTGGGGAAAAATATTTTATTTCTAGAAAGGCAGAGGACACAAAAACTGAGCGCTTGACTACTTAAAAAAAAAAAAAAGGTGAGTGAGGTAACCTCCCTGTCGGCTACTTTTTTATTTGCCCAGTAGGTGGCGCACAATGCCAACAAGGAGCAATCTGTGCTGGTTGATTCCTCCCCCTTCTTTCCTCCCTCTTTGGAAGCCGCGCATTGACATGGGCCTAACGATTCTCGGATCGTCATTATTTGTAACCATAGAGCATGAATTGCCTCTTGAGGTCATCAGTGAGAATTTACGACTGGTCAACAAAAGCACGTGATTCCCAAACGCACCCCCACCCCACCCCCATATTTGGCCGCATACATAGCAAAAACGAAGTACAGTGCATCGCTATAATTCATTAATACATCATAAATCCTCAAGCACAGGGGTTATAACGACCACGAGCCCCACAAATCAAGCCCTCCAAAATACAAACCCAAATGAGTTCTTACTTTGTAAACTCGTTCTCAGGACGCTATCCTAATGCCCCAGACTATCAGCTGTTAAATTATGGAGCCGGCAGTTCCATGAACGGATCTTATAGAGATCCAGGCAACATGCACGCCGGCTCTTACGGGGGATACAACTACAATGGAATGGATCTGAGCATCAGCCGATCATCTTCCTCCTCCAGCCACTTTGGAGCGGTTGGGGAGAGCTCTCGCGCCTTCCCTGCCCAAGCAGCGCCCGAAAGCAGGTTCAGACAGGCGTCCAGCTGCTCCTTGTCTTCTCCCGAATCCCTCCCTTGCACCAGCAGCTCCAGCAGCACCAGCACCACCACCAGCGGCGGCGGCGGCGGCGGCAGCAGCGGCGGCGGTGGCGGCGGCGGCGGCGGTGGCGAAAGCCATGGAGGCAAGGCAGCCGGGTCCTCCCCTGCAGACCAGGCAGCCTCTGTCGGCGCGGCTAGCGCCACCGCGTTTGCCGAGATAGACGAGACCAGCGCTTCCTCGGGGCCCGAAGAGAGCGGCTCCCAAGTCAACAGCAACGGAGCCCGAGCTCAGGCGGAGCCGATCGCCACCTCCACGCCGGCCACGGAAGGACAAAGCCCGCAGATATTCCCGTGGATGCGAAAGCTTCACATTAGCCACGGTACAGACTTGCTCCTTTTTAATTTGGCTGGGGTGATCTATGCGATGTGTGCCTGCGCCTTATGTCTGTCTGTCTCTCTCTCTGAGTCTGTAGTCTGTGTGTATGTGCGTGCGTGTGCGTGTGTGTGTGTGTACATACATACACACACATACATATCAAACAGGATTTTGGCAGGACGTATTTGCTTTGGCGACGGGAGAAGGGATCCAATCGCATTGTGAAACCACTTTCCTGCCTCTCTCTAGATGCCCTTTTCTATTTGCTTTCAGTGTCTTCTTTCTTTCATTATAACGCTCGATTCTTAAAGAGTATTTTCTTCTCTTTCAAAAAAAAAACACCAAAAAAACAACAACAACCATCCAGGTTCCTTCCGTTTTTTAAAAATAAGAGTTTTATCAGCATGGCAAAAGTCAAGCTGTATTGATGGTAACAATAATAGTAGCGCTTGTAACAATCTTGTACCAGGAAAGCGGAAGGGTGGGAGATGGTTGAAAGTAGCAAGAATTGGAAAAACACAAGAAAAGAAATGGGAAAAATAGGCGAAGGGTTAAAACAGGAAGGCTGTTTGGGGCATATATGTGTCTGCCAACCTCTCCCCCTCCCCCTCCCCCTCCGCCCCACATTTCCCCGTCTGCAAAGGGGCGAAATGCGGCGGTGGCAAACTCTTTTGCCTTTCCCTTCAGCCCATGGGGTAAAAACGAAAGAAGGGTGTGCGCCGCAGAGCTTGGAAGCAGGCACTGCCTTCGCTTCGCACGCCTAGGCTAACTCTCTTTGGGTGGGAAAGCGAGCCCTAAGGATTTCAGCGGAAGTCGCTTCCAATGAAATGTGGCCGAGACTGGAGGTGGGGAGGGTTAAGGTGCCTCGGAGAGTTGCTTCTCAGTCTTCCAGCCGGCCTCTTTAGATCGCCAGTCGAATTGGACTGACTGATAAAACAGGCCGGGGGAAAGAGAGACACGAAGGGGTTGGGTTTCGGAGATTGTCTGTCTTCCGAGACCTGATTCCCTGAACTGCGAGACAGGCCTCCAGAGCAGCAGTTTCCTCCGAAGAAACCTGCGTAGAATCATATTTGTTCTCAACTCCTGGAAATATATATATATATATATGTATATATATATATAGGGCTGTAGGGAGTGTGAGGAGAGTGGGGTATGGATTTAAATTAATTATAATTAAGGCTGGAGCCAGATTAAAACGAAGGATATTGACTTGGAGGAAACGGAGACGCAGAGAAGCCGTGTGCACAAATCGCTGGGGCGTTTGTCTGCAGTGTAAGGCGACCGAGGAGGAAACAGTTGAAAGCGCGGTTTCTTTCTGTGCCTGTGATCTAAAAAGAGAAACCAGACCAACAAAAGGCATTTTTTCCCATGTCCTGTTGTTATTATTATTCAGATATGACCGGACCGGATGGCAAACGAGCCCGAACGGCGTATACTCGCTACCAGACCTTGGAGCTGGAGAAGGAGTTTCACTTTAACCGCTACCTCACCCGCAGAAGGCGAATAGAAATAGCCCACGCTTTGTGTCTCTCCGAAAGACAGATAAAAATCTGGTTCCAAAACAGGCGAATGAAGTGGAAGAAAGATAACAAACTCAAAAGTATGAGTTTAGCATCTGGTGGTAGTGCTTTTCAGCCATAAATTATATTAAGGAGGAATATTAAGAAATAGGAAAGGGGGCAGGAAGTAAGAAAGTTTAAAACAAGCAAGCAAACGAAAAGCAACAGCCAGATTTGTTTTTGTTAAGTTTGGAGTACTGTAAAGTGAAGCACTTTCCATTCAGCATGCTGTTGATTTTTAAATTATTATTATTATTATTAATAATAATAATAAACAATTTCATGGGTACTATTATTCCAGGATTGTGTCTTTTGCTGCAATCACCCCCTTTAAATTAAAAGATAAAATCCAGAGGCTTCTTTGATGCTTTAGATGTTCTAAATGTTTGTGTCCGTGCTATAATGATGCTTTCTGGAAAGAGTTAGCATGTCCTTTTCTTTTGTCTTTTCTTTGCTTTCTTTTAATGTGCTTTTTAAATGTTATAACTTATTTATAAGCCAGTATGGGAAAGGAAAGATGGGTTCTTAAAAGTTCACAACTTTGTGTGGAACCCTACCTCTTTTCCTTCTACTCACGTTGGGGGGCTCCTGCAGTTCAGAAGCAGGAAAAAAAAAGAAGAAAAAATTAAAAACCATCAACCACAATAAACCTTTAAGAAAAACCAGTATATCTCTCTATATAAGCTCATGTATCTGTCTTTGAAATTGTCAAGTCTGTGATTTGATTCCTGGCCTTGTTTTTATCCCAGGCCAGTTCTGCAACTTTCCTTCTTTCTTTTTTAAATAAATGTGAGTGAAGTTCACTTTAAAAGGGTATATGATTGGACCAACCATAGTATGTTTAAAATGTTTGTAAATACTAGAAATATTTCTACAGTGACTAATAGGAAGTTTTAGTGGGCAGGGTGAATTCAGTGTTTCTGTGTGTCTGAAATGGCATTTGTCATGTCTAGCTGCCTGTTCTCATCCTTGCCAAGACGCTGTTCGTATTGGTTTGTAGCCTTAACTTGAAGTCAAATAAACGTTTCTCCTGGCCAGAAAAATAGTGCCCTTCTTTGCATTTCTTTATTCCACCATTTTCACAAGTCACAGCATTAAAGTTACCCATCAGCAAAATCTACATTTTAAGAAGAGGCCCAGAGAGAAAGTGTATACTCTTCACCCACGGCTTGACCCAGCTTCCAGGTTCTCCTTAGGGGTCTTTGTCCCATTCCCCTAAAATCTCTAATGAGCCAAGGATACAAAATCATCTCCTGTAAGCGGTATTAGATGCTGAACTAGCACAACTCAGAAAAAAAGAAGAGAAACCAGTGGTTCAGTTCTCAAAAATTCCTTTTCTCCTTAGACTGACCATTTTCTTGACCAAAAAAATCCTTTCATTTTAAGGCCTTTACTTTCAAGTAAATGTGATTCAGATTACAGCTTCAAAGACCACAGACCAAGCATTTAGGGAGCCACTGAAGTTATCACAGAATGACAACATGCCAGTGAAATTTTAGAACTAAGTACATGTTATTAATCTGTTCTGTTTGGTTGTATACAATCCTGAAAATACACACACACACACACACACACACACACACACACAACGCATTCAGGATGGAAAATCACAGTTGTCTCAACAGAGCTAAAATAAACAATGTGCATGAGGCAATTTTTCTTTTTCCCTTTAAAAATTAATCTGGTAATCTAACTTTCTTTTCTTTCCCTCCTCCCCTTAAATCACAGTGCTATGATTAAAGTCTGTTGAAACAGGGAAATAAGTAGTCTTTGATATTCTTAAATTATAGCTTACAGCAATGTTCTCTCCCTCCCTCCCTTTTCTGCTTTTCTGTGTCTGTCTGTCTGTCTCTCTCCCTCCCTCCCTCCCTCTCTCTCTCTCTGACACTCTTTAGTAAGTAAAATTGGTCTTACAAACTTACCCCAAACTCTTTGGTTACTTCTTAAAATGATGTTGAGAGGGCTGGGGTGTGACTTGTCATTTTCTCGCCTTCTCTTGAATATACAGACACACCACACCCGCCCTGTGCGCGCACACACACACGTACATGCACGCATGTATATATTTTACCCGTAGTAAAGTAAGTAAGTATACCAAAAGTGGCTGTGACATTAAGATGTCAAATGGATAGGGTTTTATCTAGAAGTTAGATCGTAAAAATCGCCCAGACCTCAGCCAGATACCCCTCACTGGCTCTCAAAAGTCACGTGAGGTCCATAAAGTTAGTTTTATGGTTTTGGGGAGTTGACAATGTACAATATATTTCACATTCTCCAGAATGTTAAGTGACATTTTAACTGCCTGCTTTGGCTTGGAAGGGGGCAGGAAAGGGAGAACACTTTTCCAGGCAGATAAAGGCAGCTCCATTGCAGAAATAGGAAGCATTGATGGTGCACTGTTTACTCCAAAGAGGACTTAGGAGCTGCTAACCTTAAAGTAAGTTCTCTTGAAATACTATCTGCTTAAATGAGCTTTAAAGAACCAGGTTGTTACAGATGGGAGGGGGGCAGGGAGCGTGGCCTAGAGGGAGGGGTTTCCGTCTCCTTTAGAAACTTTCTTCTGCATAAAATCTCAGTGAGAACACCATCACCAAGGCCCCTGAATTACCTGACTGTGGCCCACAATATTTTTTGTTTTAAAAGCATATGCCTTGCTGGAAACAAGAAAACAACAACAACAACAACAACAACAGAGTTAACTGTTAGCATAGAGGAATACACCAATAAGGTTTTGTATGTATTTACTCCAATTTATTAGCCTTATAAAGCACTTTGGGAGTGTTCTTGGGAGTGTTTTGATGACCGAAGCTTAAGCATGACTGCTTAAGCACAGACTTCTATCAAAATGTGTGAGAATGACTTTTGTGAGCTACCTTTAGGAGTCAGAGGTGCAAGGCTGAGAATGGTTTAAACAATGTATATTCCCTGAGACTTGTTTTATTATTGTTATTAGTAGTTAGCAATCTGCAGATTCACAATCTAGGGCTGGTGAAAACTTAATAATTAAAGTCCTAATCAAGGATCTAAGAATTATTAAAGGTAGCATCATAGATATAAGCAATTCCAAGCAAGGTTGTTGTTATCTTAAAAAGCTCTGAATAAATAATTTGACACTTTGCTTTTAATCCACACTTTCCCATTTCCTCCAGCTTCCACATCCCTCCCCCACTCCTTTTAAGCATTTGGTTTCAGGACTTTTTTCTTTCCTTGCTGTAACAATTATGTCATCCCCCTTTCTCTAGAATTCCTCTTTCCTTCCTTCTTTTTATCCACAGCATAGTGACAAATATCCACTTCTTGTTGTCACAGGAAAGGCCATAGTCTGCCAGAAAAATATCTTGTGAAAGTTTGTGGCCATAGAATAGAGTTTAGGATTTTCTGGTAGAAAATAAGTATGTGTACTTCTCCTTCCCTTTATTTACTTGGGCTATGTAAGCTATTTTGAGGGCATGCAACTCACACAAACATTGTGGGATGCATACAAGTACACTATGTATGTATGTCTTGTTTATATTCAATTCACTTATGAGTTGAACTTCACTGACAGATACTTGATTCATAGGACAGATATTTTGTATCACTTCTGGAACCTTGATAAAGACTAGATTTTTGAAATAGAAAAAGATGATGCAGAGATCTGTTTCGCAAAAATAGTTTTAAAGACTCCTATTTCTTTGAACTCCTCAAGAAAAGGAAAATTAGTAGATTAAATTCAAGGTAGTCTAATCTAGATGTTCACAATAAAAGTTTTTTTTAATAATTTGATATTTCCTAATAAAGACAATCTAAGTAGAAAATCCTGACACTGAATTAATGATATAACTTTAGAAGAGCCGGTGGGTGTAGTTATCTTTTTTGTCAGTGAAAACTAATATAAACATTTATAAATATAAACAGTTATATATATATATAAAGATTGGTAAAAATCTGATTGGGATATTAAACTTTTTTCTTTTCTTTTCTTTTCTCTTCTTTTCTTCATTTCTTTTCCTTCCTTCTTTCTTCCCTTCCCTCCCTCCTTCCTTCCTCCCTGGTTTATAAGAGCTTCCATTTGCAGTATAAAGCATACAACTTTTTCTTTCCATGATCTTGATAAAACAGGACTTTAGGACTTAATAGATGACAATAGAACATGCTATATAGTCCTCTGGTAACTAACCAACATACTTTGCTTGGAAGTAAATCTCATTGCATTTATTCCATGGGTTTATTTTCTAGTAAAATAGCATAGGATCTGGACTGTCACATTGCCGGCCTAAATGGTTTGGGATTGGAGACCCAATTATAAGTAATTATCTGTTCTCTGCTTAACTTTGACCTCCCAAACTCACCACCTCAACTTTTCCCTTTCCAGTAAATGCTATTGTGTTCCCATTAACTTCAATTAAGATTATAGGAAATCAAAGAGTTCAGGAAGCTTTACTTCTCTATAAGCACCAAATTTCATTAATTTGCTACTGTAGCACTTTACATCAAACTTGGTAGTTTCTACCAAAAATTGGTAAAAACTATTATTGAATTTGAGCGGTGGAGTCATCTCAGAAATATGCTTACCATTTATTGGAGGTTTTTCTTCCAATAATGTTCAGAATTATAGAAGACACCATTAAAAACAGCAACAACAAATACCATCCCACAGGGCAAAACCTGGAAAATCAGTGCCTCTGGTTGATTTAAGAGTTGAAAGAGGATAATCTTTGGGTATAAGGGATCTTGTGCCAATTCCCTGCTGCTTTTTGGCTGTAAAGGTGAGAGAACTCTTGTCTTAACAATTTGTGGTGCTTACATTTTCTTCCCATTTCCGCTCAAACCCTTCCCCCTTCATCATTTAAACTAAGGTTTTATGACCATGCCATTTGGTAGACACATGTTTTGGGGGTTGTATAAGAGGGGGTAATTTCTATTGCTTCTTTCCTCCCCCTTTAAACTATAAAGCATGTTGTTGGTTAAGGAAATTCCTATTGTTGGTTAAAACAATTCTTGTTACTAATTTTCTTATAAAAAAGAGGTGATAATGTAGCCTCCTTTTTAGAAAATGTTGGGAAGATAATAATCTCTTTCAAATTTATTTTCAATGTGTTCCTTTTGTCACTGTATAACACACTGTACAACACACTGATTATGTGTGTTTGTATCTGTATGCTCATGCAGTATGGTGAAGTGGGGAGGGCATACAGTGATATGCGATCCAGCCAGTTAGGTTCTTTGAAATCTGATTTCAGTCAGAGAATGGAAGTTCCACTGAATTCTGTAAAAACATTTCTAAGTTAGTGAATCTAAATTGGAATCTAAATCTCCTTTGAATTAAAGCAGGCTTGCATTAAACCTTATACAAGTCTGCATAGAAATGTACTGTACCTAACTGAGTGGAGCTTCTTAGGAAACAAATAGCATTGGGTGATTTGGATTGGACTCTTACAATAATAATAAATGCTCCATTTTAGGATTAAATGTTATAGATTGTGCACCAATCATGCAATTCTGTATAATATGTGTACTATGGTCTCCTCTCAGGAAGGAAAATAATGCATATGACATTATTTTGTATCAACACTAGCATCTTATAGTAAACAATCAGATGATACTAACTAGAAGAGTTTTGATACTGAGTAAACTATTGGCAATACTATCCAAGTTTTATAAAGACATAATGTGATTGTGAAGGAAATATTCATAATCATTCCACAGGTTTAATTATTCATACGCTCAACTATATTTTTCTTACCATTCTCTACTTTGTTTTCTTCAGACAGTCATTTTTTTCTTTGCTTCCAGCTTCTCTATTCACCTCTTTGCATTTATCCTTCATATATGTAAACTTGTGTCTTTCCAAATATAGCAACCACAGTGACCATGTGCACAGTAAACTGAGAATTAAGTATTGCTAAACTCAGTATGAGTTAATCTCAAGGATAGTGGCAAAAGACTGCACTGCGGACCGCAAAGCACTAATTGGAAAGGCTTGCTCGAACTAAGGATACCTGGAGTATCTCAAGAATCCAAGGTCTGAACCAGAGGTTTTGATGTAAATATGGATCATTGTCTACAGAGTGACCCTTCTCTGTTGTATTTGAACTAGTGGGAAGAAGGGATAGCTGGTGTTGAAAGGCAGCAAAGGTGGGGGCATTTGTGAACAAAGGAAAGTGGTGCTTTTGCTTTCTTCTAGTTCAGGTGAAGAAAAGAAAGGTAAAGTCTGAAAATGTTGTTGCAACCTTACATCATTCCATTTCAGCCCCTCCCCCCAAGATAAATATATCTGAATCTTTCGGCAGTGCGAGTAAATAAGTGGTGAAACTGTCCTCAATTTCTTTTTTTCTGGATCTACTTCTGCAATCTTTTCACTGAATGTCTTATTTTTATGTCCCTTCTGTAGGACATTCATCTTATCCTGGTTACTTTTAATTTTCCACAAACATCTACTGGACCACAGAAAGACTCAGCAATCACTTCATAGTAAAGGAAAGCAAGAATTTCTCTTGCTTTTGATTTCTTTCTTTCTTTTTTTTTAAACTAAACATTCTTTTGAAAAAGACTGAGACTATTTGCAGTGCAGAATCAACAGGAAGACAATTCTATCTAGATAGCAGATGGTTTCTATGCAAAATTCCTTTCCTTGTTATAAACTGTACCATGCTATATCCTTAAAGCATTCAGTAGTGAATTGTTTTGGCATACAATATAAATAAGAAGCAAAAAATCTTGCATGCAGTCTATTTTTCTGCATAACATTATCTGCATAACAATAACATTATCACAATCGTAACTACTTTACCACAAGCAAAATCCTAATCTTCTTTATCTTTCTGATGATCTTCTGATGACTAGTCTAAGTCTGAAGGTATGGCATAGTGAAAGAATTTCGAAAACTGGTCAATAGTAAAGTGATGGAGGTATTTTTAAATCTTACATCTAAACATTAAAGAAATATTTTCCATGTGAAATATATTCAATAAGAAATATGGCGGCAAACTTCTATAGATTCTCCTGTTGCTAAAATGGAGATTTTGCTATTAATAATGTAGCTGGACTAAGGTGACTAGCAATTGTAAATAAGAAACTATGCAAAGAAATATATAGACATGTATATGCCCCCCACCACCTCCGCTGCTGTCGTTTTCCACCCTTGAATGATCCTGGACCATTTTCCTAAAGTAAAAATGGGCCAGTTTATTCATCACATTTTAATCTTTTTCCAATTAATGTTTCCAGTCCACCCATACACATTGTGAAGGGTGTGGGAGGGGGTGTTGAAGAAGAGGAGAAGGCAATCTGCTCCAAACCAGCCAATATACACCTCTCTAAGTAGTACATTTGTCAGGCAACAATAGCTGACTTCTTGACCACAAAAGGTCAGATCCAATGTTCTTTGAAGTCAATGCATAAACTCCCCTTGAACTCTATTGGCCTCATGATAACCAGTCTACCCTATTCATTGAAGGCGCATGTGTGGGTATAAACTATTGTAAGAATGCTTCTTTCACACTGGCTCACATACAAATACACAGTAGAAAGCTCACAGCCACAATTCACAATGCCTTAGTATAACCCACATAAATATAAATATTTATACACATTTAAATAGATACAATTAATGCAGATTTACTGTGCAATTCACAAGCCACTGCCCTTTGGCTAAATCTGGAAAGGTACAATGAAATATTTGATTTGTGACTTGCAGACATCACATACCCTTCTTTGAAGCAATTGTCTTGAATGCAACTTTGTTCTAGTGATCGCCAATCAATGTGTAGGATATCACCTTCAGGCACCACTCTGCATACAGATTGGGAGATGTTATACATGTGTGCTTTCTCACACTCTTCTGTGCCCTCTAGAAATAAGGTATTATCATTCTCATTGTTTCCAGCCTGTTGTCATTTAGAGACCAAAAGAGACATAGAGACACATTTGTTTATGTACACCTATACCTGATATACAGTTAAGCTGCAAACAGTTCTGAGCTTCTTTAGAGACAGATAACTTACAGGATGAAGATTGGACAATATAGCTCTCATAACAAAGGGAACACCTTTCCTTAGTTTCTGAGTTGGAATTTCCTATTCAAAATTAGGCTTTAAACAGCCCATTTTCTGAAATCCTGTTATTTATCTCATGCCAGGATTTTGGCCTTGTATCTGGCTTACAGGATGCTGTACAATGGCAGAGATCCCATGAAGTAGTTTTAAACAGGTCTTTCTTTCTTTCTTTCTTTCTTTCTTTCTTTCTTTCTTTCTTTCTTTCTTTCTCTCTCTCTCTCTCTCTCTCTCTCTCTCTTTCTTTTTTCCTCCCCAACCCTATTCTTCAATCTGCCAAGGAATTCACTTAAGATATATACAGCTTCTTTTTAGGAAAATATTAAGAGCAGCAACAGCTGTAAAACTATCAAAGAGCAGTGTAATGAGCCTTTTCTCTAATGCTAAAACTGCCAGCCAAGCATTTATCACCTATTCTTGTCAGGATCATGTTATTTTTTATGTTAATAGATAAAGAGAGAAGTCAGCTTGGCCTGCTAGGAAAAGTTTGGTTACCTTATAAGTCAATGTAAGCTTTAGTCAGTGAAAAAGCCCACATAATAGCCAAGTACTTTCTCTGCCATATGCAGTTTTAATAGTCTACTCAAGCCACATATTACTTGGAGACAAGCGACTCATTGATTTACTAAGCTGCAACTGATTCAAAACAGAACTGTGTAACTCCAATGTGGTTTTTGGCTTGTTGGGTTTTTTGGGTTTTTTTTTTTTTTTTTGGCCTACAAAAGCAATTTATTAAATCCACAGTCTCCTCCCTACAAGCAAATCTACATGTGTTTTTGGGAGGGGAAATTTATTTTTCTGCTCGTTCATTAAGATAAGGATAAAAATTAAGAAACAGGCTTTTCTTCAATTCTCCCACTGATTATACTTGAAAAGAGTGGGTGAGGTAAATTACAATGGAAATACATTGGCTCAAATCCTGCAATTATATTCTTTAATTGCCATTGTAACTTTATGAATAATTTTTATCTGCAATGCATTATATTATGTTAGCTAATGTGAAAGAGCCTGATTAAAAAATATTTTAAATACTGTATTTTTCGGAGTATAAGATGCATTCCCCCCCCCTAAAAGAGGGTGAAAATTTGGGTGTGTCTTATACACTGAATGTAGCCCCGCCTACCCACCGACCCCCACCCTTCGGCCTCCGCACGTCCTCTCAAACGGAGCTTTTGGAGGCTACCAATTGTAGGATATGATGAAATTCAAAAATAAAATAGTAATGAAGGGAATAGTAATATTCTATTGTATAATATATGTTATGCTGTTATAAGAGTATTTTCCTTTTAAGCATTTATTTGTTAAGCATTTATAATACATGTACAATGTAGATTATATGCTTTGTGTAACTTTTCTTCCATGTTTATGGTGTATATGCTTGGAGAAGGACAAGTGGACATTATCTTGTTCTTCGGCATAGGAGAGGGGCCCTGTTGAGGGTATACGTAGACATTCTTTAAAGCTGAGACAAGTGATAGGTATGGATAGGTACAGGGGAAAATAATGTATTCCTTTGAGGCATCTTGGATTAGCTGAAGCCGCGGAGGGCCAGTCCAATAAGTCCAAAGGAGGAGGGGCATGGGGGGCGTCGAGATAGAGAACTATAAAATGTAATGCTTTTGAAACTTTAGGTGTGACTTCCTGGCTAAAACTCCTTTGTTGAGGTCGGCTGGGATGCCCACCCTATTTTGCAAAATAGCTTTTATTATTTCTGTTAATAAAGTCTCTTTGTTTTCATCGATCCAAGTGCTTGTTGGCTGAAATTCATTTCCAACATTCACTCCCCCTTTTCTCATCAGCAGCAGGTTCAGAGGAGGTAGAACAATTTTGATGATTGCATTCTTAATGATTCCAGTTGTTTAGCACATTCCGTGTATATAAAAAAACTCAAATCAGGAAGTACATATTTATTTCATAACAGATAAACATTGAACTAAATGGATCCCATTCAGTTTAATTTCCATTCTCTATCAAACCAATTTATAAGACTAACAAATTATATTTAACGATGTTCTGGCTATTTGCAACCACTCATTCAAGGACAGGAGAAATTTATCTTCCTCAGAAGCAGCGAGATCTTTTTTGTAATTGATTACTGGCATCAAACCATTTATTATTCTGCTCCTGAAATAAAAGGCTCCTAGAGTGGCTTGTGAGTGATTAGTCCATGTCCATCTGTTTCTCTTATACAGTATAAAGCACATAATGGAGAACAGGGGAAAAAAAGTAAGCCCATGTTCTTAAAATTAGATAGTAGTTGGGAATAGAACTGTTGTGTTATCTCTAATTCTATCTCTTATTTCAACCTCAGCAAAATGATTGTTGCTTGATAATAAAAGAAGCTGATCATTTTGGGAAAACAAAATGGCAGCTACCCAGAAGTGTGATATTTCTATATTATATAGTTCTATGTTGTTATATAGAACTATAGATTGTATAACTATGAATAACAAAAATACATTTGAGGAATTAAATAAAATAATATGAACGAACAGGTTGCATGAATGAAGATTTTCAGAATACAAACAGAGGATGATGAAGTCGTCTTTCTTTACTGATGATTATACTTTATTCCTGGAAGCTTTCCATGTTTACTTGCCTTAACAGAGCTCTTT
>JANHFM010003152.1:36822-47187 GCA_032468115.1 Grayia smithii
AGGGAAGGAAGAGGCTTTCTGACGAGGGAGGAGGGAAGGTGAACATGAGAGAAAAGAATTAGGAAGTGCAAAGGGAACTCCCGGCGTTAGGAGGAAACGTACCTGGGGCAAGTTGGACGGGCGCTTTTCTTTGGGGCTCTGAAGGATCTCCGCCCTCTCTCCCTCCCTCCTCTGCTCGGTTCTCTCGTTTTTCTAAGAAAAAGTGTCTCTGAACACCTTGGCCACAGCCCATCGTCCTGAGCTTCCAGGGCAAACTCCGCAGAAATTAATGGCTTGGGCTGCTACCATCCCACAGTTAGCACGTTCTTTGAAAGCAGCAGCTTTTAGCCATAAAACCTTGCCCTTGAATGGTCATATTGACGTTTTTATATGAGCCACCTTATATGCAGTTTGACCAATTTAGCATCAATCCCATAGATTTTAAAAATCAGCGAGATGCCGTGGAATTAAAGAACACGAGTTGTTAGGAAGTATAAAGTGTTCCAGATATAAAATGTAAAATAATATTAATATTGCAATATTGGCTGCAAGCCTTCCCTTGGTTAGAAATCTATGTCCTTAAGTGGTATTTTTTAATCACACAGAAAAATAGATTTGAAATTAAGAAATTACCTTTAATGGTGCATAATAATAATAGTAATCATCATAAATCTTAATTTATGTTGGCAGTAATGTTCTAAATCTTTCCCCACATTACTCCAAAATGAGGTTCCAAAGGATTTAGAACCTAATCCAGCTTTGAATGTACAGAGATTTAGAGCCAGAGATTTAGAGCGGCAATTTGCAGGCAGTTTTCAGGGATTTAGAGCAGTGTTTGCTAAACTTGGTAAATTAACTAAGATTGAGTAAAAGTGAGTTTTTGGGGGTGGGTAGGGTGGGTGGATAATACATACAGAACCATTACACAACCAGGACAGGGACATTTAATTTGACTTATAAATTTAAATTGTCTTTTACCTATATTGGGTAAAATGAACTTTATTATAAGCAGTTTTGGATAGTGAAGGAAAAAGTTTGGAAAGAATTGCTTTAGAACATGATGCAAGGGAAGAACTTGGATAGGTTCAAAACATTCTTGAAAATAAATAAAGATTACATTATGGAATTTCCTTTTCTTTGGCACAGAAATATTCACTAAATATTCTTAGTTTATATATTAATATAATGTTCAAATATAAAGGGAGAATTCCACCATACAATTTCCCAAAATGCTGAAAAAGTCTCATTAATAGCAATGGCTACTTTGAGTGGTTTCCTCTTTTAAACAAGAATTTTTTAAAAACTTTACAAAAAAATCAAAAATTCAGACCTGCTTACTCTTTATCTGTTGTCAAATTATCTTTTGAAATTCAATACTGAATATTGAACTTTTTATTTTGAAACTATTTTCAGTCAAGGTTCTCTTTAGTTTGAGGATTTATATTCTGTCTTGATCTGTACTTAAGCAGATAATATTCTGCATTCCTGAATTTCATTTTAAAAAATGAATGCAGTTGCCTTATCCAGTTAATACCCTTCAGAACATATTGCCATTTAAATACAATTGCACATCAATACATGATGTAGTTAAATGACAGAGAAATTGAATATTCGATTGCTTGACAGAAGTACCTTTAAGAATGGTCCAGGTGGGTTCTTTTTAGCTTTACACTAGGAATAGGTAACTCACATGCCTCTTTAGTAACTAGAGTCTCTGGATTTACATGGGGAAAAAATCCCTTCTCATTAGTATTGTTGCAGAATATACTTAGCAAAAATGAGAAGGGTGGATTAAATCAATTGTAAAAGGCCATTTAATTTCGAATGATAGGGAACCTTTCTTCAACCTTCAAAAGAAAAAAAAATAGAATTACAATATTGAAAGAAAAAACCTCTTGATTAAACTCAAATAATAATAACATCGCAACAACAAAGCAACATTTCATTTCCATGTTTTACTGTGTATTTATCAAACTTTGCATTTCAACCAATTTATTACAGTATACTGAAATCACTTATAGAAAGACTTGCTATTCTCTGCCATAGTTACAATCTCAAGTGAATATCAAAAACCTAAGTGAGTTAAAAACTATGTTTTTTCACAAATACAAAAGTTAGAAGCAAATATTATTGAAAAGATTCAATTTGTTTACAAAAAAAAAGACTTTTCAGGGATATAGAGTGCCATTAAAGATAAAGAACCATTCTATTCTAAGTCTCTCTTTCTCTCTCTCACCTTTAGGAGATGAATTGCTTGAGCTGAAATTTTAGTTTCCTTTGCTTGGATTATTAAAATTAAGTTGACCAAAGAAGTCAACTGCAAAATATTTATATTTAATAATATATGCAACATATTTAAGGATATATCTGGAATTAATTTCCAATTAGTGTTTTATTTCTCATGTGCGTATCCATGGAAATGTAAGAAAATATATTTTTGTATGTCTGAAAAAGGTAAAAGTTTAATTCTAATGGATGGCATAGGTTTTGCTTGATATTTTATAAAATACCACTAAATAAATGGCCCTCTGTTTAGTTGGAACTTGGGTGATCCATTCCCTGGTACCTCTAATTAATTTAGTTATCTCTAAAGTGCAGTCATCTCTAGTTAGTGTGTTATTATGAAGGAATGTGGGTGTGAATGGATAACAGTCCCAAGTCTCTATTCCTAGTATACAGGTTTACTTGGCTTCTAATAGGAACCTGTCCAACCACCGCTTTCAGTTTTCATGCCCTCACATAACCCAGTCCTATAGAAATAGCCACTGAAGAAATATCAATTAGGGAAAAAAGGGAAGAAACCACTGAAGCTTGCTTGTTATTGGACAAAGCTTCTGTCCCATGTAGAGATAAAATGAAAGAGAATGGTTATTTCTACAAGGCAATCAATGTAATGACCTCTTCATAGCAATAATTTAATGGCAATTTGCCAGCTTTGTCAGTAACCTATGCAAAGCATTGCTCTGTGTTTGGGACCTGTAGAATAAATGGCATATGCAAAAGAATAAATAAGATAGCACAATAAAAAATACCTTAAATAATTATAATAGTAAAAATGTAACTTGGCTAATACTGTGAAAGCTCCACAAATATTATTTTCCTTTTGATTAGTATCTTTTAGAGGCATCTAAATATTGTGAAGGGGCCACTGCACCAGATATAAATGAGATTTGACTTAAATACTTTTTATTGCTTAGTGCTATTTTACTCAAATGTAAAGATAGCATATTTAGGAGAATTGTACAGACAATTCTCTTTCTCTGTTCCTCTTCCTACCTTCCTTTGCTAGAGAGAATATCACTCTCCTTCTTTGTGCCAAGTGTTTCCTACAATTCCTCCCGTGACAAGTATACTTTCAACATAACCTCTAAGACCAAACAAAGAAAAAAAACTTCTTTTCCAAACACAAAATAAAAAAGTTGTACAATTCTTGTTCTCTCTCTCTCTGTACATATATTGTACTATATTGCATGCATACTAATCCTATTATAAGTGTTGGTTGCATAGTATAAATGCTGATATACTGATATGGCTGTGCGTGGGGGCTGTAGCAATGTATTGTGCTATATTTAAAATATAGATTAAAAGGGATGTATATTAAAAGACTAAACAACAATTGTGGCCCCTATAAAGGGCAGGATTGCACTCATGAGCCTGGCCCTGGCATTCTCTCCACTTCTCTCCGTCCAAAGTAATGACCTGAGTAAAATTCAATATGACCGAGAGAACTATGCAAGCGTATTATAGAAATGCAAGGGGGAGAGCCCGGGAGTGGGGTGAAACTCAGGTCAGCGCGTCTAACAAATATTAAAATGTTGGAGGCGCTCGGGACACGCCTAGCTGTTTAACAAAGACTGACAAACTATGGAGATTAATACGAAAACTTGCCAGTATCCGAATCGAAAAGGCTCAGTTAGGCCTAAGGCTGCTTGAAAGCTAGTAGCCAAATATACTGTAAGCTTTAAAAGCCGAAAGAAAGAAAGAAAGACAGAAAGACAGAAAGACAGAAAGACAGAAAGAAAGAAAGAAAGAAAGAGAAAGAAAGAAAGAAAGAAAGAAAGAAAGAAAGAAAGAAAGAAAGAAAGAAAGACTTTCGGAGAAAATAATATCTGATATGGAGGAGGGGAAGATATAAGCAAAGGATCTACTTTTCTGGTTGGTATTAGGGTTGCATGGCAAGGGGGTGGATTACTGCTGAAGTGGTTGGGATAATTGGCTGCATTTTGTATCCTAGCTGGCAGTGAGCAAACGGATCTTTGTAACTGTGGGAAAAGGGAATGCGGGGAATGACTTCGAGAATATTTAAGGAGCTTTGAGGACTATGAAACCGGAATTTGGGGTGAAGGCATTTAGGGATCAGTTCCTGAAGCTCCTTGGGTTCATGCTGGTAAAGGGTGCTATGAATCGACCCTCCTCGGAAGTCAACATAGTTCTAGTCCGAAAGAGGACAGCCATAAGCATTGTTACTATTTTTGGGCAACCCCCTCCCTCTGAAAATAGAAAAGGGCACAAACGTTGTATATTAGAGTGACATTATGTACCAAAGTCTTCAGATGCAATGTGTCTGGCAGGTGCTTTCTCTATATGTTGATGAGAGAGACTCCCCTTGGAATCCCCTTTTCTCACAGGATCCCGAAAAGTGAGCCCCCTTTGTAAGCAACCCTTCCCAATCATCCTCTCCCATCTACTTAATTTTATTGTATTTTGCAAACAGGAACCTTAGCCATGTTTGTGATGTTTGGTTTTTTTTTTTAGCCTCATTAACTTTTCCTTTTGAAATGCAGAAGTCGCTTGACTAAATCTCTCTTTCCAAACTTCCGAAAAGTTAAGATACTTTTATTAGAGCAATCGAAAATGCTTCCTCTCCACCACCCAATTAAGCGCAGAAGGTTAGGGGGCGGGGAGGAACTGCGAATGTGGTGGTGTGGGGGGGAGAGATGGGGACGTTGTTGTTTCTTTTGATTTCGGGGTATGTGTGCTTTGGAAGAGCAAAGTGTGAACATTTTTGCTAAACGCTAGGGGTGCTGGTGACACTGGGATAACCCCCTCCCCCCATTTGTCTATTTGTACAAGGAATTTTTAAAACTTGTACCGACATTTCTGTTTTTGTTTGTTTGTTTTAAAAGACAGAATTATCCTCATTTTTCGTTTCCCGGAAAGCCTGTATCTTAAAGGAAGCCCAGTTAGAATGTACATATAACACCCCTCTCCCCAAAACAGGCAAGGGAAAAATGGAAAAGATCCAGATCAGAAAAAAAAACCCAAGGTGTCTGAAAGATGTAACTAGTGTGCATCCATATTTGGTAAACTTTCTTGAAGAGAGCAGGAATTTCTTTTCAACTTTGATCACAAGAATTGAAAAAAGTTCACTCATTGATCTCTATTCCTCATTAAGTTAGCTTTGATTTTTTTTTAAACTGAAGAATTGTAGCTTAGTTCTGAATGTCCTTTAAAGTTCTTCTGCCAATTACATTTGTTTGCTTGGAAAGGTATATGTTCCCCACTATAAAGACAAAATGATATGTTGACACTCCATTTTTGGATGTAGATAGTCAATTTGAACATAGTTAAAAGAAAGTTCTGCTGAAAGTGGATTTAAAATATTTAAGATACTCTTATTTATATTGAATAATTAAAATATTCAATATTATTATTGGAAATTTGATTATTGGAAAAAAGGAACAAGAACACATTTCCCCAATGAGTTTTTTGGCTAAGATATTGGATGGATATTGTTTGCTAGGAAGTTGGGAAGGAGGGAAAACCGGAAAATAACAGTGATAAGTTTAGTCACATTTCCTTTCAAATGTTTTGTTTTATCTGAAATTAATACTGTATTTATTCCTGAAGTGAATAGTTTTGCTTTCCAAAATGCAACACATCCTACACCGTTTAGGTGATAAAAAATTTGTATTAGTCAGTGAAAATTATTCCTAAATGCATGTGTGTAGGATTGAATGTTGTGCTTACATGTTCTGATAAAGAATACATTTGGGGAAAGCCAGCGCACAAATACTACATATTAGTGTGTGTGTGTGTGTGTGTGTGTGTGTGTGTGTGTGTATCAGAATTCATCTACATATTCTGATAATTTTATCGAGAGGAGCACACTTCAGGCTCCAGTAATTCAGTTCTAACCTCAGAAGAAAATGAATAAATTGTTCTTCTGATAAATAAGTCTGGATATCAGAAAAGCTTCTTTCTTTCTGCCATAACAGTGATAATTCTATGACCTACTTAGGAGTAGGGAACGCTGAATTCAGTAAGGCTTAGGGACAATTAGTAACACATCCTAAAATAATACTGGAGTTATTTTATCTCTTTTAAATGTCTGCCTACAGCTTTCTTCTTCTTTTTCCTACCTAAAGAAGATGAATGGTTTACCCAGGATACATATTTTATTGTTTTATATCCCCATTTTGGTTTAAGGACTGCAATTACATTTCTTTGATCTTTTCTAGTCTTCATTTTTCTGGGATTTAAAGGAAATGTGAAGAAAAAAGAACCACACCCTACTTCCCTGTCTACCTCTAAATTTGTTTCCAGATTTCCCTGCCTTTTCTTCTCTACTTCTCATTTTATGCAAATTAGTTATCCAGATGCCTAAAAAAATCTTTGCAATGTCTGGAAGTTATTCTTTACTACCACAAAGTCATGCAAAGGAGTGATTTTCGTTCTAATGAAAGGATAAATCTTGTTGAATTAGATTCAGAATGAATTTCTTTCTTCTTAATGTTCCTCTTTAATCCTCTTTTAACCCCTGGATTTCAGATTATGTTTCTAAAGATGCATGCCCTTTTGTGATGGATGAAACTGTAATGGGCTCTACTATAGATTCTGGCTAATTTGCACTATTTTACAAATGCCCACAATTCCATAGTTTCTTTTGAAACTGAACCATTGTTTTTCTGAATGCCAACCACTTTTGGTTGAAAACTAACATTTTTTTCTCCCTTTTTGGCAAAGGAGAAGGTCTCTCTGTCTTCTGTATGTACCCTGTAGATCCGAATTTGTGTAAAAGAAGCTGTCTCACAAATTCGCATCTAGGGGAATATGTAGTTGACACAAACCCTACGGAGCGGAGCCCAGCCTTAAAGAAAGAAGAAGGAGAGAAGGAAAGGAGAATAAATCGTTAAAGACATTTGTTTCTTAAGAAGATTTTTCCTTTTTTGTGCATGTGGCCATTGGTGCACTTTTTTGTGTGAGGTTTTACATACATACATGTGTATACATATATACACATTTATATATTTTAAATAAAAATTTAAATAAAATTTAAATTTATATAATTATATAAACAGCACCTATTGCAGGTGGTTTTTTTCACTTTTTATTATCATCTAAACATTTTAATTTTTTCCCTATAGCATTTAAAGCTTATTGGGAAAGAAATCACAGTAGAAGGAACAGATCCCTGCCCCGTGGAGTTTACATCAGGAAGATGGGGCAATGCGGTATAATGAAAAGGGACACTCAGGATATGTGTGGGTTAGGGGTATGTTTGTCCGTACACACACACGCACACACACGTGCACACACACACACGTGTATGTGTGTGCATTTGTGTTGTATACATAAACCCTGTAATCTCTTTCTATACTTTTTAAAAAGCGGATTTCTTCAGTTAATGCTCAGCACAATCTGATGAAATTAGTCCCAATTCTCTCTTCTTCTGCTTAAGGTTTATACGATTTTTATCTCGTAAACATGGGAAAGAGAACCAGTTTAAACCAGAAGCTAGCTGTCATTTAAAGGATGGGTAACTCGAATTGGTTAATGATGTTTCTATCGATCCCAAATAACCTCTATCTATCTTTGCCAGTGGTTTGACTTGCTCACAAAATTTAAGTAGAGGCAAGAAAATGAATACCCTACAAACCCATAAACCCCGTTCATTTCATTCCAGTTTCATATTTGTTCTCAACAAACTTATTTGATTTTTAAAATTGATTTTAAATATTCGCTACGAAGAGACATTGAATGTATTGAGTTTTGACAAAATATCTGCGGTCAAGTCGGGCAGGAAAGGGAGTTTGGGATTTTGTGTCTTCCTGATTTTGGAGAGACTATGGAATATCCGATTTTGGCGTGTGTGTGAAATTAAAATATTACTATCGTTTTTAAAATATCAAAAAGGAATGCAGAGTCCCGATTATTCGTACCGCAATGAAGAATCCTATTATATCCCAATATATTTTACAGATAAAATAAATCCAACTGACTTCAAAGCAACTTGCTTTCAAGTTGAATGCGAGGTGGTAACGGAAAGGCTAAAAGTGCGCCCCCACCCCTTTCCTCCTTCTTGATTATTTCCTTATCCGGGAATCCCAGTCTACCCCTTTATTGGTTCATGGGGTCACATGGACAGCTAACTTTGTTCAGTTGACGGCAAAAGTAGGAGGGCTCTGCGAAACAGGAAAACGAGAAGGGGAGGGGAAGGAAGGGCGAAGGGGGAAGGGGAGGGGGCGAAGAAATAGGAATAAATTTTAGTATATTTTTGGGGTGTGCGTGTGTGTGAGTGAGCGAGAGTGTGCGTGCTGGCGCGCGCGCGCTCTTGCAATTCCAAAATTAATGGCCATGAGTTCTTTCTTGATCAACTCCAACTATGTGGACCCCAAATTCCCACCATGCGAAGAATATTCCCAGCACGATTACCTTCCCAGTCATACTCCGGAATATTTCAGCGGCCAGAGGCGACAGGAGAACTCTTTCCAACACGAGGCGTTGTACCCAGCGCGGTCCGCCTGTAACCAACCATCCTATCCTCCATGTCAGGGCTCTGGGCACCAGCCACCGGTCCTCTCCCCCAGGAGCCAACATGCTCCGGCTGGACTTCAGAACCATCTCTCCGAACCAAATCATACTTGCGAATCCATCACGCCAAGCCCACCGCCTTCCTGTAGCCAAAACTCTCTCAACCAAAGCCCTGGCAAAGAGCCGGTAGTTTATCCTTGGATGAAGAAGGTTCATGTTAGCACGGGTAAGTGAACCTTAAAGAGCTGTTCGCTTTATACTAACCTGCACCTCAAAGTCTCGTTGGGAAGAGAGGGAAAAAAGGCTTATTGCCCCCGTTGTAAAAGAACCATTCCCCTTGGAGATTTATGGTCTCCCTGTTTGCAGAGCGCTATAATTACATCCTCCATAAATTTTTATTGCTCTTCTTGGCCAACTGCCTTTGAAGTCCCTGTTAACATCCTTCTCTAGAATCTCTTTCTTCCTTTCCTTTCCTTTCCTTTCCTTTCCTTTCCTTTCCTTTCCTTTCCTTTCCTTTCCTTTCCTTTCTCCTTTCCTTTCCTTTCCTTTCCTTTTTCCTTTCATTCTTTCCACTGGAAAAATTTTGATGTGTGGGATTTTTAAAAGCTCAATTTGTACGTTTCTTTTTCCGAATCCCTCTCTTGAAAAGCCTCTCTCTAGACGGTTTTTCACAACCTCTTTTCATAGCATTGAAGGTGGCTAGTGGAATTAGAGAAAAGAAGATTTAGTATGAAAGACTGCCAGCAGAAACTTTATAGAACTTTGGGGTGCACACTTAACTCTTCGGTACACGTGGATGAATATTACTTTGCTCTGGGGCACTTAAATTGCTGCCCCTGAGCTTATTAATGCCTGTTCACTGCGAATGTTTTCAAGGTACTTATGCTGGTTATCAGTCCAATAAGACGAGATTTAACTGCACTCTACATTTCACTCCTATCATTGATGGATTCATTATGAGATAGTCGGCACATGTAAATAGGGGCCTCTTTCTCTGATTTCTGCTTATAATTGCTGATAAATTTAAAAGTGGCCTAATATCCATAATTTAATGAAGAGAGTCTGCTGTCACTCTTTCTCAGCAGTGATACCAAACACTCTTAACAATAGTAAGTTAATGGGTTTATTATAGATTAACTTTAAAGCCTTGTTGTTTAACTGTTTTGAAGAACTCAGCTACCCTCCTTTAGGGTGGGAATGAAGTGAAGTTTTTTAATTGCAGGATGTATAAATTTTAAGGCTGTGCAAGGCCGGAGGAAGAGGGAAGGTTCCAGTCCTTATTAAAGGCATTAAACTCCAGGAAGACAAAAAAATAATAATAAAATGATTGAACAGATATTCTACTTCAAATTTTCCAATTAAGCCTGTTTCATTTTAAAAACGCTGTGATCCATTCTCTGCACCCACCCACACCCACGGATGTAATTTCTGTAATCCTATCCTGGGTGGATTTATTCAAAAGTAAACTGTACTAAATGCAAGGGGATGTGTCTGGTGGGTCGATAGAAATTTGAGTCTGGAATACCATCCTAAATATGTCAGAATGGCCCCGAGAGAAGGAAGGAAGGAAGGAAGGAAGGAAGGAAGGAAGGAAGGAAGGAAGGAAGGAAGGAAGGAAGGAAGAGCAATAGC
>JANHFM010003152.1:76745-97944 GCA_032468115.1 Grayia smithii
CTTCAAGTATTGTACAGTATTGCGTTAATGATGGTAATAACACCCACAATGAATTGCAAGTAATGCGGCTGAGAACAGAGGGGACTCTTAGCTTCTATTTGGAGTAATTTTTCCCCACTCTCATCGCAAACACATCTGTTTTAAAGTAAAGGTTCTATACATCCCCACTTCCAACGTTTGCCCCTTGTCTCTTTCCCTTTCTTTAAACAGACCCCTCCTTTTTCAATTTGTTCTTTTCCATTATATCTTCTGGATCACTCGCCTGAGTTTTTAATAGTACATTTGTGACCTACTTGGCACACCCCAAGCTACTTCACTAGCACCACCACAAAGTGTGTAACCTTTAATTTTGCAGAGGAGGGTTGATTCATTGCCATAGCTTGCTTTGAGTTTATTCCTTCCAAAGCAATCCTATATATGCTACTCAGAAGAAAATGCCAAGGAGTTTTTTAGGATTTGTCTCCAGGTAAGATTTGGTAGGATTGCTAAGTAACTGCACAGTTATTCTATGCATATTTATTCACCACCATGATCTATTGCATTCAGTATGGTTTAGTCCAAGAAAATTTAGTCTTTAAATCATAAAGAAAAAAAAAATCTGAAATAAAAATTGACCTGGTAAACCAAACTACAGATAATAAATGAGGAAGAATACCAATTCCAAATGTTAAATCTTGCTCTCTGTTTGTGAAACTATCATCCAATCTTGTCAGTTAGGCAAAGAGACTAAGCTAAACTATATAAAAGTGCAGATTTTATCCTGGTAAAAGTTAGTTTACCGTTTGCGGTGGTCTAAAAGTAATTCTGCAGATGAAAAAAGATGTTTGGTATCCAATCTTGCAATGGTAGTCCAAATAAAAAAATAGCCTAATATTGCAAAAAACATCCTTCTTAATTCCTTAAGAAAGCCTGACCAGAAAAAGCTAATATCCAAGTGAAGGTCCAAGAGTTCATCTGTAATTTCTAGAACCATTTGGTGCAAATCAAAGGTAAAGTTGGATTTAGCAAAAGGTTCAGATGAAAAAGTTTCTCTCTGCAAAAGTATCATAAAAAATTCCATGGGCCAAATATGATGTTTTCGGATAGCCAGAGTCTATGAGGAAAGAAACGACCCCATTCCAGCACTTCTTCCTTTTCTCAGTGCCAGTTCTTGTCAATTCAGCACCCCAAAAGGCAGAACTGGGGAAGAAGTAACAATGGATCTCTCATTTTGACATACTTACAGGACTAAAAATGTGCAGAGACCTCAACTTCTTCCTCCCACTCTCAGTTGTAATGGCAACTCTCTCTTTCCTGACAGCAGCAAAAACTAGTGCGAACCTTTTGTCTTTGCAAGCAAAGCTCCCTTTGGACAGGACATGGGTAATAAATCTTAAGTCACTTTGACATCATCTATCTATATCTATAGCTATATCATCTATCTCTCGATATCTATCTATCTATCTATCTATTTATCTATCATATCCATCCATCCATCCATCCATCCATCCATCCATCCATCCATCGGTTTATTTTACTTTTCCCATTTCAAATTGTTTCATACATGCCCATTCCAATTACCTAACTTAGAAGTAATCTCAACAAGTAAATGGTTTTGTACTTTTCTACGTGCACAGAATAACATGCTGGGCTTTTAGTAATGTGCCTTTTTTATTTCTTAATACAGAGGCACCTCTTCCATGCTCAATCACACATTGCCAGAACATACAAACCCAATTACAAAATATAGCTTAATACGTAAACTTGATTTGACTCTCCTTCTATTTTTATACCCTCTTGAATGTTTAAATTTTCACTAATGTACAAAACTTCATGCTACCATGTTTCTGTTACCTTCCCTTGAAGAGTAGCCATCATAATTATGTCATATTCTCTATATATGACATCTAGTTTGCACCAGATGAAATAACAGAATATTGAAAGGCCTCTTCTGTAGCTATACTGAAATCTCAGGAGAAGAGAAAAATGTAGGAAGAGAAAGAAAGAGAATAGGATCATAGAAAGAGATGGAGGATAGGATTCTCTTTCTGAAGATTTATTAGCATAACTTGACATGTAGTTGAGAAACATGTGGATCAATACAACTCCAGTTCTCCTGCTAGGCCTCTGTGTCCACCATGTCTCTATTTGCATATTGCTTTTTCCTTAACTGACACTGTCAGGAAGCAACCTTGGCGTTTGCCCAAGCTCTCCAAAGCCCACTCACTCACTCACACTCACTCTCACACACACACATCATCATCGCCTCTCCCCTTGCCAGATATAAAGTCTCTTTACGGTACATATATCTTTATTCTCTTCTCCCCCCCCCCCGCCAATTCTCCCCTTTAAAAGGGAAGCAGGTTATGAGTATTAGAATTAGCACTAATATTAGTATTATGTTTAAACCTCTATCTAGGCATTGCCCTATTGAGGGTTTGATGTAAGCGATTCTTTCTGTTTTCCCCTCCTTGGTACCCTGTCTGTCGGTTGGTCTGTCTATCCTTCTCTCGAGCTCTCTCTCTCCTCTCTTGCCTTCTGCTGTTAAGCCAGAGGCCATTGTTAACCGTGAACAGGGCGTACGGAGAGTATAGGGCAGTCAGAATCCTCAACATCTTTAGAAGGCTGTCGAGAATCTTGTGATTTCTCCCTCTTCTCACCTTCCCCCTCCTCCCCAAACGGACAGAGAGAGGGGGGGGAGAGAGAGAGGGAGAGAGAGAGAGAGAGAGAGAGAGAGAACCGGAGCATCCCTCACCAGAGCTTCTATAGAGAGATTCCCCCCTCCCTTTGGCGTTATGACCGGATTTCTCTCTCTAGATATTCCTTGAACATTTTTTTTAACCAAGAGGAATGGGGGGAGCTCTCCTCGCTTATTGATTGCGTTGCTTGCTGGCTGCGAAAATATATTATGTCTGCTCGCCGCGCTGCTCTCGTCAGAGGCTAAGGTAAGGTGGACCGAAATAGGCTATCAGTTGTGAATGGCGGAGACCGTGTCTCCATGATTTATAGCTGTATGACTCGCATCGCGGTTCATGAAGAGTTCACAAGCTCTAAGCTTCCTTCCACGCAGCGACTCTCTCGCTCGCACGCTCTCTTCTCCTTCTTCTTCCCCCTCCTTCCCTTCCCTCCCCTTTTCTTCTACTCCCCTTTTGCTCTCTTTTTGCTATTCTTACTCCTTTATTTTCCTTATCTTCATCCTTCCCTTTTTCACTCAAATCGTTTCTTTCTTTCTGTCTCCTTCCCTCCTTCTTTCATTCTCTTTCTTTCTTTCCTTCCTTCCTTCCTTTTTTTTCTAATTTAGGATATAATGAATACAGTAGTTTTTTACTCTGAATTGTTATGTTGTTCATTTCCATCTACTTTGGGAAACCAAGCTTTCAATTAAAAAAAGCTGATTAATTTTATTCTAACAGAGCAATATATTTATGATTTTTCCCACGCATTATGGAGGTTAAAGGGAAAAAGGTTATGGATTTTTCCACCTTGGCCTTACAGCCTTCCTTCAATTTTATCACAAGCTTTTGGACTCTTCAGCTTGTTTTTGTTTGTGTTTCTTTAAATATAGTTTATAAAAGACTTTAAGAAAAGAGGCATTTGTTTTGAAATATCCTTGGGAATAAAAATGAAACTTCCAAGCAGGCAAGAAACAACTTCAGGGTTGTGGTTGACATTTCAACAACTAATTGCAAAGGCACGATCTGATTTCTCATTCATTATTCCAATGGATATTTCTCTCTGTATGTATGTGTGTGCATGTGTTTAACTACCACAACAATTCCTTGGAGTAAATCATTTACGATTCCACCCGTCTTAGACTAAGATAAATGACCGACATTTAGAAAGTGTTGAAAGATGAGGTACAAAAAGGGATCCAAATGTTAGCTACTGAGTGCATAGACTAGTTTGGATTCCTTTTTTGGATAAGTAAGGAGATTAATATTTTAAAGATGCAGCTTAATTTAAGCCAACAAAAGCTAACGAGCAAAAACCCTTTGGTGCCATTTCTCCTAGGCCTTCCAGCACTCTCGGAAAATCCAAAACAAACTGGGAGGGCCTAGAGAGAAGATAATAATGGCTGAGTCAGGGTACTCAACCTTCCACCTTCATCACAGAATCCTTTCTTCTTCAAATCATTTGGAGAACAATGTTAGATTGTCATGTTTGCTAAGAAATATTTCCTGGATGCTGAATAAAGGCAGGGCAGCTGCCCTAATTCTTTCTAGGAACACCTGGCCAAGGAAGATTTTTAGATTCATGCCTCTAGAGAGCAATAGCTACAGTTCTGAGGCCAGGACAGAGAATGAAGAGAAAGTGGTGAGATATACCATAGATTTTGAATTGAATCAGTGTAGAGAAGGTTGGTCTATTTGCTATTCCCGACAATGGGAAGAACTGAGTGGTGCCTTTCAATACTATTGTTTATGCCCGAAAGGAAGAAAAATAGAAGGAAGCTCTCTGGATTAAAATGAAGCACAGAAGAGAAAAAGAATTCCTTTCCACAGATCCATGTTTTGCTCTATTAAATGCATTATAGCTTTTATTATATTTATAAAATTAATTTTCCTAGTGGTAAAAGGAGTTTCCCCTTTCTTTGGGAAGTATATCACTTCCCATCTTAAAATAAAATAAAATCCCAACATAAAAGTAAAAGGGAAACAAAAGCAAGGAACCAAATGGTACTGTGAGAAAAACGGGATTTGTTTTGTTCAAAGAGCAGTTGAGAAATGGGCTGTAGCTGGGCTTTAGGAAAGAGAGAGGCCAGCTCACACCTTGAGCAGCAACAAGACAAAATTTTAACGACTCAGGGAAGAGGAGTTTCCACAACCAATTTCAAACGCAGTCAGAGTTGCAAAAACAGCTTCAAAAGAACCAACATCAAAGAACTTGAGCTCATTCCTCTTTTGAAAGCAGGAGATTAAGTAAATCGAATCTGGAAATATTTCAGAAGTGCTAAAAATATTTTCAATATGTTAAATGTTGAATCTCAGAAGCATTTAAAGGTACGGTTAAATATAATTTTATTCAATTTATACTTAGGTTTGTTTTTTCAAAACTCCTCAATCCTGAATTGAAAAATATATTTTAATTTTGTAGATGACAAACACTTGGTAGTTCCATGTTAAAAATACCAAATTGCTACTGAAATTCATTCCAAATAGATTTGCCATGTGACTTTCCACTTTCTTTCATAGTTTATCTGTAAGTAAATTCCACAGATTTCCGGAATTTTAACTTGCAAGCCCGCTCCCGTCCCTGTTTTCTTCTTCATTCAGTCCTTCTAAACAAGCGGTAGCGAGACTGAAATCTATTCATTTCTTTGGCACGTGGAAATAAAATACCTGGCCCTTGCACTGGAGCAAGTGTGAGCGCGTGTGTGAAAAGACTGGTGTTTAGAGAGGTAGCTTGACTATACCCACGGCAGAGATTTTGGAGAATTGAGTTGAATGATCTAAAAGAAATCCTGCGACAGCGATTTCTTTCTCGGGCTACAGGAACTACATATATAGGTAGTGGCGTAGTTAAAACAAATGAGCGGATGAACAAAAACAAGTGAACTTTAGAACAACAGAAGGGGAAAAGGCCGCTGAGGAATCGGTTTGGTGAACGGTTCGTCTGTATGAAGCATCCTTTGTGTGTGTGTCTCAGGATGTGTGTGTGTGTGTGTATGTGGATTATATGTATATATCTAGAAATTTTAGCCCAATGGAGAGAGGTGAGGTGCATTTCACAGCACCCGGCAAAAAGCTGGCGGCGGCGGCGGCGGCATCTGCTCCCTGCTCCCCGCCCTCCTCCGTAGCCGGCCAGCTATTCATGTCACGCGCTTTTCAGCCGCTAAGATGGATTCAGAGGCCGAGCCGTATCATTGTGTGTGCCTTCTAACCTTTCAGGTCATCTTCCAAAAGACACCGGGGGAAGGGAAGGCCCCTTGTCACGTGACCTGGGGGGTGCCAATGTCCTTCCATGAGAGGGCCAACCGGAGCCTGGTAACAGCGAGCGAGCGCCTCGGGGAACCCCAGCCATGCAGAAGACCAGCTACTACGACACTTCCCCGCTCTTTGGGGCTTATTCCTATCCGGGGGCCAACGGCTTTGGTTACGAGGGCCCTTCTCCGCAGCCTTTCCAGCCCGCAGCTCATGTGGAGAGCGATTACCAGCGGCCCGCCTGCACCCTCCAGTCTCTGGGCAACGCAGCCCCGCTGGCCAAGGCGAAGGACCTGAACGGGAGCTGCCTGCGCCCCAGCTTGCCTCAGGAGCACCACCCGCCCCCGCCCGTCTCACCACCCACCAACCCCATCACCGCCACCAGCGGGAGCGGCAGCACCACATCCAACAGCACCGGCGGCAGCAATAACCATAGCCAATCGGGGGCGGTCAAAAGTGTCCCAAGCAAATCCAGCCTGGCCTCTAGTAACGCTGCCCTCACCAAGCAGATTTTCCCCTGGATGAAAGAGTCGAGGCAAAACGCCAAGCAAAAAAACAGCTCCCCCTGCGCAGGTATCTTCTGCTTTTGGAAATAGCCCCACACTTCCCATGCACCCTCAGTGCCCATTACTCCTTCCCTGGCACATACACAAGCAAGCCCAGTTTAGTTATAGAAAGCTGGTGATGGGGTACAAGAAAGAGAAGTGGTGAAGGAATGCAAGCCAATGCAATATTTGCCTGTTTAAGAACCGGCAATGTTGGGCACTATGTGTGTTCTCCAACTATCCCCAACCCTATCTGAAAGGTTTAGGCTGGGGAGCCAGCCTGCTTTGCCCTGGAAGAACATATTTGGGGCATTAACCTGGGTGGAACTACAATCCACATCAGCAGAATCATGCTAGCTCAGGGTGATGGTGGTGGCCCTATTCTACCTATCTGGATTAGAAGAAAGTAGGTGATTAAGATAGCTGAGGAAAAGGATCTGCTTGGAAATTAGATCTTGAGGGGAAAGCTTGTTATTGAGGTGAGAAATGGCTTACAGTAAAGACAGGAATCTGTCCCAGAGACAGAGCTGAAAGTGCCAGAAGGGAAATAGAACAAGGTATGGGTGCAGTAGGAGTGATTTTGTGAATTGTGCATGAAGACAGAAGGGCTAAAGGTGGCAGTGGAGGAACAAGAGGTTCCTCACTTCAGTTGTATGTATTAATAAATTCAACCTCCTTCCTACCTCCATCCCTTCAAAGGGCATGGATTTGGATACTAATTACATATGATTAGTATCATCTACTTTTATTGAAGTAATGATCTGTCTCTCAGACCTACATCTATGCAGAGGTTCTGCCACTAATAAAATTGGGACTCAAAACATTTCCCTTTTTGATGGTCAAAAAGTTAACTTCCATTAGTCCCAGCTGTTGGACGCAATGTAGGTTTTTACATGTGAGATGGTCATTCTGTAATGCTCTTTATTAAAAAAAGAGAAGAACATAAACCTCTTCTCTGAAGGTAAAGCACAATTGAATCTGAAAGCTTGTAGTTGTCTTTGTCTCATGACGGAGAGTCTTGCTGGTTTTGATGTCTCTCCAAAGAGCTTCTATCCACCCTTCCACCATAGGGCTCTGTCATCTCTTTCCTCAGTCTGCTGGATGTAGAACATGTCTTCTTCAAACCAGACAGTCTGGGCATAGCTGAATTATGGTCTCCAGTTATAATGTCTGTTTTTTACACCTGACAAAATGTATTTCCATCAAAGTCCTGAGATGTGTGTGATACTCCATTTTATATGCCATTGGTTTAGCATGGATGCTCACTAATATCCAGCAGAGATTGTCTAATTCGTTGCAGGCATGAAGGCTACTGTTTCCCAATCTCCACCTTCTAATACCATATAAAATGTATTTTGTCTATGTATAATGTAGTCATTTAGTCCAAATCTTGCCTGGTAGGAAAAAAGGTTTGTTTGGGGTTTTTTGCTTGATATTTGAACTATAGAATTATTAGGGATAACAGGTTTTATAGAGGACAAAGTTTATAATAGCCACAAATGTCAATGGCTCCAGATTCATTTTTAAGCACGCTGCTGTCAAGATCCTAAAATAAAATAAAAGCAAGTGAGAATAATGTTATTAGAACTCAATTCTAAATATTCTTAGGTTACAGCTCTTTTTTTAGGTATACATTCTTTGAAGTCAGTGACGTTCCTTTCCTAATATAAATAACTTTATTTGACAATTAAACTTCTTGTAGCCAATTTGCTATACTAAATGATTTTGAATCAGCAGCTCTATTCAAAGTTGTGTACTATGACACAGTTTAATTTGGATGAATAATTTGCATGAATGTGTTATTGCACAAAAGGTATAGAGCTAAGTCATGCTTGAATTAAGAGAGCAACCAGATTAATATGTTTGAGCATGTTAATATGGTCCTACTAAAAGGCAATAGCTGGAATCCCAGTGTGGCATCTATGTGCCTGGAGACATCACATCTGATAGACTTTTTACATTTAAAAAACCTTTCAATTAAAAATGAATTGGAAATTGGCATGCTGCATGAGCAAAGCAGCATCCTCCAGCGTCACCTTTATTAACTCTAATGCCTTTGGGCCCCAATGGACTCCATTAGGTTGATTTATATATTTTTTAAGAAAATAAAAATGATAGGTGGCTGCAGCCCAGTACTATTTCTGGATGCATGTCCACTAGCCCAGAGTAAGGACAACAGCAAACAATGTTAAGTAGGAAGCACCCTACAGGGGAACAGCCACAGTGGATGGAGGGGTAGGTAACATTCTGATAAATCTGTATTGTTTTCCCCAATGGCAGTCATTTGGGGAAAGAATAAATTCCCAAGCAGTCATTCTAAGAGAGCACCCCACAGCATATTCTAAAATTCCAAATGTGCCAGTGAAAACAAAAGGTTTTCACGGCAACCCGTGGGACACATTATATTCTAATTTTCATACAGTAATTCCTCTTGCATAATCTTTAAATTCTTGAATAAACATTTGCAAATGTTGCATTGACTAAATATTAATGGAATCATACCTTAATAGAACAACTGTATGAATTAGATCCAGTTTCACACATGCCTATAATTCAGAATTAAATGCAAGAGCTTTCCTCCTTCACTGAAAAGTGTACATTTTAAGGAGATAGCTTTGTAAACACAGCTTCATAAACCACTTGCCCTGAGGGGCATGTGAACTCTCACTGACATTCACCAAATCTACATTAACTTTGTCCTCAAATTCTGCTTTTGTCCCATGTAAAAACATTTCTTAAAACCCTTTACCTCTCTTCTCACTGCAAGAACACAGGGATTTTACCACACAGGGGTTTTATCGTACATCACAACAGTACAGGGAATGTTACAAATTTATTCAACAGATATTAACTATGGCTTCAAATTATCTGTGATTCCCCCAGGTACAATTTATCTCTGTATATATTCTTGTATACACATATTTTGTGTACTTGTGTTACTTCATCCTGCAGTGGATAGACAATGGCTAAAATGATGATGATAATGAAGTTTCTTACAATGCAAAACACTTGCAAGTAAGGCAGAGAATAGGCGAATGGTTGAAGGGATGGTGGATTCTTGAGCAATAAAGTGGGGATTTTTTCTGTTTCAGGTTGTATGTAGAAATCTTTTGGAAAAAAAAGATTTTTCATATTACACTTGCTTCTGTGATGCGGAATAAAAAGGATTTTTACAATGGGAGTGAGCTATTTATTATTAATGGCTCCCCCAATTGCAGTTTGAAATCATTAGTCCAGCTGCATTGCCTTAAATCTCTGTTAACATATTCTTTTGTATGTGTATCCTGGGTCTTTTTGCTTCACAGCCAATCTTTCTTGCAAGTCAGAATTGGAGGGTCGGGGAGTAATTCCCAGTTCCTTAAAAAACAAACACATTTCCCATTTACTTTAAAGCACAAGGTAAATATCAGAATTTGGATTTGTATGGAAACCTTGCTTCCTTTTCCTAAATACATCTTTTGAATTTTTGATTGTAAAAATTTCTGGACACAATCCCATCAGAAATTGTCCTATGCATCCCTTCCTTGGAGTAACTGGGAGCTTGAAATGGGCTTGTGCCTTTCAAAAGTGCTGTGTGTGTGTGTGTGTGTGTGTGTGTGTGTGTGTGATACCCTGGAAGCAGACTTCTGGGTTACCTCTCGTAAAGCAGACTGGCTCCCATTTTTGTGGACTAATTCAGACTAGCACACCAGGCGAACTACATGCAGGGCAGGTCTATCTACCCAAATGCTTCATTTTGCCTTGCTAACTTCGCCCACATAATTTCCTCTGAAAGGATCTGCTTCAGAATAATCGACTCCCAAATAAATTGCCCTGGATTTCTTTTCTGCATGACATGATCAAATTTTCATAAAGCGTGGGGCAGCTTTGGAGAACAGAACTCTTAATAAATGACATGATTATGGAGTGGGGACTGGGGGGGGAGAGTGTAGCCTTCTAGCGCATAGGAGGATTTATTAAGAAGCCTGTGCATTCAATTTTCTGCATGTAAGTAATTATCTTTGATTTCATTTCCCGACCTTCTTTCCAGAAAGCTGCAGCGGCGAGAAAAGCCCTCCAGGCTCCTCAGCTTCCAAGAGGGCCCGCACAGCTTACACCAGTGCCCAGCTGGTTGAGCTGGAGAAGGAATTCCATTTCAACCGCTACCTTTGCAGACCACGCCGAGTGGAGATGGCTAACCTGTTAAACCTCAGTGAGCGGCAGATCAAGATCTGGTTCCAGAATCGGAGGATGAAATACAAAAAGGATCAAAAGTCAAAAGGCCTTGGGTCATCCTCTGGGGGACCTTCCCCCACAGGGAGCCCACCCCAAGCCCTACAGTCCTCTGCAGGCTTCCTGAATGCCCTACACCCCATGACTTCAAACTACGAAGCTCCATCTCCACCCTCTTTCAACAAACCACACCAGAATGCCTATGCCATGCCCACTGCCTACCAAAACCCCATCAAAGGATGCCCCAGCCAACAGAAGTATGCCAACACAGCACCCGAGTATGATCCTCATGTCTTACAGGGTAATGGGAGTGGTAGCTATGGCCCCTCCAATATGCAAGGCAGCCCAGTCTATGTGGGTGGCAATTATGTGGATTCTATGCCCAACTCTGCTTCATCGCTTTATGGGCTGAACCCCCTTCAACATCACCAGCCCCCCAGCATGGAATACAATGGAGGCCCTCAGATGGCCTCCAACCAGCACCATGGGCCTTGTGAGGCTCACCCAACCTATACGGACCTTTCTTCTCACCATGCTTCTACTCAGGGTAGAATCCAAGAGGCACCCAAGCTGACCCATCTGTGATGAAAAGCAGGGCAGACTCGGTGGGGAGTTAATAGAGAAGGGAGGTGGATGTGGGATTGGTGAGTCAGGGGACAGACTGGTTATGCAAAAAGAAATGGACAAACAAACATTTGTGTTGAAACCCTTTATGAAAGTCAAACCTATTGTTTCAGGAGCACAGCTTATGCATGCTGTGTCTTGCCATTCCTGCCAGATTTGGCCCTAGGGTGATAAAGAGTTTAGGAGGCTTATGGCTAACCCATACTCTCTGGAGTAGAAGTATTCCTGTACATTCCCCTCTCAAAGAAAGGTGAAAGCACCAGACAGTCTAGTGCCCTTCATATGATTGAGATAACAGTCCTTAGATTAAAATGAACAAATCCTAGGGACCAACCCTGTTTGAGCTCTAAAAGACCTACTGCAAACCCAGGCTAGGAATGGTCAGACTAATGCAACTGCAAAGTGCAAAAAAGTCTATAAGGCTGTATTCCTTTTTCTTCAGTGTGAGAAATTACTTTGAGAATGCATCTTAAGCATACACTATCTTTTGTATTCTAGTCCAGTTTAGGCAGAGGGAGCAGAGGGGAGAGGTCAGAGTAAACTTGCGCTTTCTTGGACCCACAACTCTTGTTGGTTTTGTGAATACACACTTGGGGACCATATTTTTAACTAGTCATGATAACATCTTGAATGGAGCAGCACATTTTCATGAGATACACACTTTCTACAGGGTAGAACATTTCTTCAATCTAAAGAAAAACTGAAGAATTGCCTCAACTCACTATATATACCATAGGAAATTAACTTCAGTCCTTTTACATTTTTTGGACTTAAAATCCCATCAGCCCCCATAAGCTAATAAATAGAAAAGGGTTGTGGGAAATGCAATCTGGATCATCTAGACAGACAGATGCATACCATTCTTCTATCATTCTCTTTTCATAACTGCTAACATCTTAATTACTTCTAAGTAAATCTTTATCAGATTGGAATTGAAATAATTTCAATGGGAAAAGAAGTCACCATTCTATCTGTTCACAAATTGCATTCTCAGTCAAGAAGGCAGTAAGGATTCTTAATGAGATTAGGAGCAAACTTCCCAATCGTGTATATGTCCTATACAGATAACAAAACTGCAGCCTATAATAGATAGGTTCCTTAAATATAGATCGATTATCCATATATTCATTAAGACTCCAATTTGATAGAAAGGATTTGAACATATAAAAGACTTGCTGAAATCACTGACACAATCCTTCTCTCCCCACAAAAAACTTTACATACCATTTATTTCAATGCAGTTTGTGCAAGAGAATTCTCTGCTGAAAGTTGTCTAGCTGTAGAATTTATTGCTATTCATTTCAAGTATTTTCTTTTCTTAAAAGTATGCAAATATTTTGTTCACAATTATAGAAGGGTATATAGGTGTTTGGAGACAATCAACCATGCAGGAATATACACTTGCACACATATACACACAGAGGTATTCAGTTAAACTCATTTTCATAAGGGGGAAAGGAAGATGTTATTAGTGAATTTCATCCCTTTTTAAAGTTCTTTTTCAAGATCAGATTTGTATTTCACATATGTATTTGTCCTGAGGTTTCGACACAAATGTTTTGAATGTATAAAAATGTCCTGATTCTTCTGAAATCAATTGAAATAGATAATGTCTGTTACATTTTTTTTAAAAGTTCATACAACATGCACAAAAAAGATCTGGGTGTAGATCTTAAATGCACCTCAATATTTCTTATATCTATGCCCTTCTCCCTTAGCTAAATACTAATCTATCACAATTCTTAAAGGTTTATTTTACAAAGAAGAAAGAGAAATCTAAGATATTGAATGGAAAACTATCTTTTTCCATTCTCAGTGTATCTCCATCCATGTAAGGATGTTTTGTCCAGTTTCACCAACCCAATCCTTACTAATTATTATTCACTGCTATATTCTTCTCCCTCTTCTTTAATTTTATCAGAGGTTTTGTTTTTCAGAATTGGGCAGTGGAGTGGTTTCTTTACCAAGTAAATTTAATAGAAAAATTGAGATTGCTTATACAAATGAAAGTCAAACATCTGGAAGGAGAAAAATAGAGACCTCCCCTTCGTTCTTCCCATGATTACCTACCCTTCTTTATGATTTTGGTCTTAAGGTTGGTTAAGGACTGGGGGACTCTCTCATATATATAATATGTCTTTGCATTTGTCTGCATAACTTCTGTTGAACGTGAAAACAGGGTATATTTGATCAGAAACTGTTATGTCCTCCAAATGGAAGCAAAGTAAAAGATCCTTTGGGGAGAGGATTCCTTTACTGGTGCCTCTTCTTTGGCCTGGCATTCTTTCTTGCACTTAGAGTTTACATTTTAATGGCTATATATACCAACATTTGAAGGACACACATTGGAATACTATTTTCAATGGAGATGTGCCATGTTCCAGTAAACATTCATATATATAAATATATAAATATATATTATATTATATTATATTTATTGGTTATAGCCAGTTTTAAACTATTTTTTCTTTTGTTGCATTATTTATCCCCAACATTTATGTATTTATAAGGAAAATGTACTTTTTTTTTTAGTATTGACTATATAAAGGACAATGGTGTTTTTTCTTTGTCATTGTACAACCAAATTTTATTTTCCATTCTTCCTGCTCTCTCTGTTCTTTTTTAGTTATTGTAATTTAGGGAAAAGGCCAGTAGTTACCTTCGTACTTAAAATAATGTGTTTAGTTCTACTGGAGGCATGAAATCAGGCTGTAATTGTATAGTCCTCAGTTAGAAGAACTAGCTAATCCCCACCCCACCTAATTCTCCTCTTCCTTCACTACCACTTCCTTCTCTTTTTTGAAGCATCTTCCTTTGTTCTTTACAGTAGATAAGTTTATTTCTTTGCTGAAAGGGTTGTCTGTTGAACAATTCTTGAATAAACTTTCTGTTCTTAATTTATTCTTGTCCCATTTGTCAGATTTGAAAACAGGAAGAAAAATAAGGTATCAAATAGAATGAAGATGTTCAATTTTAAAAAAAGTAGATTTCTACATTTTTCAGCCATTAATGAGGAAGGCATTTATCTGTCTTATCCCACCTTTTTTTATTCTGTTTATTCTTTTGGTTATGACAGTCACTGCTTTATTTTAGAGCTTATAAAATGAGGACTTTCCCCAGCTGATTATAATTATTTTAAAAGTTAATCATTGGGCGGGGGGGTGATTTCCCTCCCCCTCCCCCCACAATGACCTCAGTCTCCCCTATCCACTTGAAAAATCTTGTTCTAAGTAGTCTCACGCCAATTAAAATTACCCTTCATCTTCTGCACATACAAAGAAAGGTGATCACATGCTGTCCAGTCTAAACAGCCATTGGGCCTAAAATGAAAACAAAGGAAAATGATTAATCATAACAAAAGGCACATGGGCTTTCTTGCTGAAATTAAGAGTGAGTGGGGGAGAACTTATTGTGAAATTAAATCACTAAGTAAAGCAAGAAAAGAGTTGAAAGCAGATGCTGTTTGGAGCATTGAAAGTTGTGGGGGGGGGAGGGAAGGTGCTTAAAATAGAGACAGCTAAGAATTAAACTTGGCTTAATCTGCCTTTTAAGCTCCCAACCTAGATGAGAATTTACTCTTTACAAAACTCTTATGAGACTGGAGCCTAATGTGAATGTCCTGTCAAATTAGAATGTTACGTTTTTATGGCAGGAGAATGATTCAGATCAGGGGAAAAAACGTTACTAAAGAAAAGAGTTATTATTATTAAGATGCTTTGTTAATTCTGCCATTCTAGGAAGGGATGTGGCAATGGGGCCTTCAAGGCAGAATTTGGGGGCAGAAGGTCACCTCACCTGCATGATCTGCAAGAGGATCCCCAAACACTGCAAAGCTGGTTTATCAAATGCTAAAATCAATAAGAGAACTGGACTGGGATCAAGTTCAGGACTCCCCTCCAAAACTATTAAACCCAGAGATTCTAACACTCTAGTATCAGCTAGGAAGTTTGTAGATTGTTGCCATCACTGCTGTTCTTCTATAGTATATTTTTAAATCGCAGCAAACACTATCCTCTGTGACTGAAGTCAAGTTTTTTGCCTTGCACTTATGAAATCTCTTGTGGGAGAGAAGAAGTTGAACATTTCATTCTGAATCTTGTTCTTTATAGGATTTGGCAAGTGGAAATAATTTTGTGTTTGGGCAATTTATGACTAGAAGTATTTTTTTTAAATTATTATTCAGCATAGTCAATGTGGGGATTTCATTTGTGCAACATCTATGACCTTCCCTGTTCAGAGTTATTTGTGTGATCTCTTGATAGACCTCTGCACTTAGAGTATATTTCCTAAAATAAAAACATAATGTAAGTTAATGTTCCTATTAGAAAGGGCAGTTGGGAACTGAAATAGACTTTCTGTGGAACATCCCACTGTTTATTGGATGGTTTAAAGAATCACATAGAACTTCTATGAATGTTCGAACCTTGAAGTTTAATTTCAAAAATCCTTTTTTTCCAAGCAAGCAGTTGAAACCTTGGGATCTGTCCCTTCCTTGGCAAGCCTATTGTCCAAGAAGGAAAATGAAAGGAGTGAGTAGAAGCAGTGAGAATGATGACTCCACCCACTTCTTGATTCAACTCCATCCCTTGATGCAGTGGAATGTGGCCCCACATAGAGGAATATTCTCCAGCAGAACAAAATGCCTGTTTATCTTTGGTCCCAAAAGTCTAACTGGAATATTGCATATTCACTGGCTGAGTTAGAAAGGCACAACCAAATCAATTGGCAATATACTAACATTGATTAGGATATGTTTATGTATGAACAGTTTTGAGAACCAAATCGGTTAGTCTAAAATTCAATGTCCTGCATGAAGCTAGAAAATCAGTGAATTAGTAGTGACTCTGGGTATGTTGATTGAAGACAGCTATTCTGGTATCAGTTTTAGTGAGCTGATACTACATATTTCCTGTAACAATCATATGCCATTTTTTTGTTCCCATCCCATTAAGCCCATCACTGTCTGTAATAATTCTGTACAAAAGAAAACATATCTTTGTAAATCAAGTGCTGGAAAACAGTAGAAGAAGACTCCTGGCTTTGTGTCCTGCTTGTGAGGAATGGGAGCATCTGCTTGGCCATTATAGAATAAAAGATGGTCAACTAATTAGATGCAACAGCAATTTTTTTGCTCTAATGTAGCTGATTAATACCAGTTTTAGAGAAAGGCATTTATCCAATTTCAGACTTGAGACTGTACAATCTCAGTGGGATGAACTGTAAATGAATTGTATGTTCTCTGATTTTATGAAGGACATGGTTATAGGCCCAATACTACTGTTTTATGGACCTGCTACTATTTGTACTTTCCCTATGCCATAGAAATAAAGTGTATAGGGTGGAACCATCTTAGTTGAATTCAGGTTGTGAATTCTTTCTGCAATAGCATCACTTGCTTCTAAAAGTTTTATGGGAAGGAACCAAAGCATTTGTTTGCCACAGCATTATCCAACCTGATTTGTTGGACTGTAGTGCACATGAATCATACTGGTCACATTGATACAGAGATAGAGTACTTGCTACAGTGTGTTGGCCATAAGTAAATATTTGCCCATATTAAAAAAAGGCCTCATCACATTGCCAATGTACATGCTATGTGAGTCACCTCATATGCTAAATATGTTGAAAAACTCTTACTCTGCAGATATTTTTGGTATCGTGTGAGATAAAATATATACAGGACAAAGAGACCATAGGCAGGTTCATAGAACTTTCTTCCTGCACTTCATTAACTTCTTACTGGAATCGACAGGACTGGCTTGGCATAATTCTCCCTATTCTATAGCTTCTTAGAAAGGCTGTGCATATTGCTTTATATTACAGTGGATTGTTTATTGTAGTACAGTATAAGTGTGATTTCAATCTGCTGTCAACTGAACTCCAAAGCAGTTTCATTGTCTTCAGCAGGATGACTAGAGACATTCTAGATGGCAACACTATTCTCACTGCTTTAAAGACATATCTTTGCATCTATTGTTGGTCTGTGACTCTATCTTTAATGAATGTAAGGAGGAGAAAAATAGATTGCTTTTACAAACAGGCATGAAATCCAGGCCAGAGGGACTTAAAAAAATATTTGATTTTGTTTTGTTGGTATATTAAGTTCCACTGATAATTAAAGCTTTCATGCAATCATAAATAACAATTTTTAAAAAGCACCCGAAGCACCCTTTCTTGCATTCATGGTTGTAGCTGGGTTATGCTCATCCATCCAAGAAGTAATTTAATATTCTGTGGTGCTGTAATTTAAAAGCATAAGAGCGTGGAAAGTTTGATTGGGATCTGATCAAGCAACAATAGTCAAGAATGCAGTATCTCCCCCTCCCCCACTATCATTTCCCTGTCTGTGATTTTATGGATGATTTAACCAAACTAAAATATTGGCCCCCGTGTTATTCAGACCTTTGTGAAAGGGTTTCCTCAAATAAATTATTCTAGCAAAAAGACCTACTTCCTGGCAAGCTACTACAAGAAATAAATCTTAGGGAGTAATAGTGCATTCTTTATCTTATATTAGTACTGCCACCATTATATACAAATAAAGTTCCATTATACTCAAAAACTTGGCTTTCAAAATGAAGAATTCAATATCAGATTATAAATTTAAAATCAGTATTATTTTATGTGGGAGTGCCTCAGCTTCATGTTCTCAGGCCCATTGAACTAAATCTGTCAAACAGGGAAAACACTTTACTATTTTTAATAATTGCATATTGCTCTTTTAGCAACTTACAATCCTATATTCAGAAGTAATTCCTATTTAATTCCTATTTTATTGTAGTTTGTTTCAAAATATTCAGGTCAAATAAAGGTTAATTGGCTAGAAAATTCTAACTTTTGACAATGCCCAAGAAAACTCACCTTTTAGCCATACCTTTCCCACTTAAAAAAATTCCCTCCCCTGCATGCTCGGAACATTTTTTCCAACAAACCTTCTGTATATTTAGTTGAATAAGCTAACATCAGAAGCCCATGTAAACAGATACTGAGAGCTATAATTTTTAAGATCTTATCTTTTTTTTCTATATTAAAAATAATGGCAAGTGTTGTAAAAACAAAAATGCTTTCAGGAAAATTGTACAAGTTTACTTTTCTTCTTAGCATTCAGTAATTTTATATCCCTAATCACTTGACTTTCATCAATTCTATTTTTTAATATTTATATTTTTAAAAATATGCACTGATTTACAAAATAAACTTTTCTTTCATTCATAAAATTAACTTTTCCCAGAGTGAAATATTTATTTAGATATTTATTTCTAAAACTTTCTAACCATCCTAAAGTTATAGCACTTAGGGCAACATACAGTTTAAAGAAAACTCTATTGATATCAGTAGATGATAACAATCCACCAAAATAGTTTATAAAATCAGCAAAGATTTAAAATTACCAGAATACAACTATTGAAAGCAACAGAACAGAACTTAAGAGACCATGAAAAATAGCAGAGTAGAATCAGATGGATCTTAATGGGAAGAATATTCCAAAACTGGAAGGGACTTCCATTAAGACTTCAGCATGTGAGGATACCTGGAGCAGGACCTCTCATGATAATCTCAGGGCTGGGGCAGAATTTATGGCAAGTTAGTTATATTAGATCCAACCATCTCTGTATCTGTGTCTAAAACATCAATTCATATAATCTTGCATCTGTAATATTACAAAACATTATTCATCATTACTCTAGATAAACCAGACAGATCAACAAAGTCAGTGGTTTTTAGTTGAAAGCAATGAATGGCACTAATATCGGCAGTGCAAATGCAGCTATATCAAATATGATCAGCTAAGTGGACGTTATATGGAAAGGAGGTATTCATTCATAGCATGAAAGGGAATTGAAGATGAAATTCTGTTGGCAACTTCTCTTCAGACTAAACTCAAGCACTGAAAGGAAACTTACAACTATACTGATTTTTTAAATTTATTTTTACCCCATCTTAATGCTTTAGCAGTCTAATATAAATAGAAACACCCATTTTCTTTCATTGCTTTTCTTTTACATTGCGTCCCTTTCCAATTTGGAGGTTGTAACAGAAGCAAAAGTTAGAGATTATTCAATTAAATAATAACCCAAAATAAAGTAATTTTACAAAGACGACTGTCACTGTGAAATGTAGAGAATGGATAATAACATTGCTACTTAGATCCATTGCTCTATTGAAATGGCATGCATTTCAATGGAATGTTTACTCTCAAATATGATAGTTTTTAAAAAAATAGGATTGAATATGAGCAATGTTTCCCAAAATAAAATACATGTCATAATTTGGAGCAAGAAGTAGTAACTTTACTGCTTCCAAATAACATTTTCATTACAGATTTGAAATACTTAAAATTTAACAGTTCTACAAGCCACAGTAGCACAAACACCTTTCAAAATACTGGATTATTTTTGCTTTTGCCAATAATGTTAATTATTTACAGTACTGCAGTTTTCAGAACCCATCTGAAGCCTTCACACATGGGCTTTTGGAAATATTTTTTTCCTCAATTATTTCTCTTAGATTTAAGATTTTCATCCTACATGGATGTTTGAACTGACAAATATTCTAAGTTTTGCCTCTTCCCTCTACTGAAGTTTCCCATCTCTATTTTTTACTGTTTCTGAGGCTAGAGAGAAATGCAGCTTGAATAAACAAATGGTAAACAACATTTTAGGTTCTCAAATACTCTTTGATATTTATCTTTCTTAACCTCATCTCAATCCCCCCCTTGAACCTTCAAACTATTTTATTTAGTACCTTTACCAATCAAGTCCAAATTTGTGAAAAAAAAAATCTTCTTTCAGAAATTCTGATAAACATCCAAATTCTTTAAGAAGTAAGCAAAGCCTCGGCTGCCTGTCAGAAGTCTTTGGTGAGAAAAGATTGATCACTTTCCTCTCCCCCTCAATCCCTGCTCTTTACTTGCTCAGTTTGTGGGCAACTTTTAAAAAGAGGATGGGGGTGGAGGCCTACAAACATTCTTAGATACATCCTTAAGAACCAGTTTTGATATTTGAAGAAAAGCTTTTAAAATTAAATTGACAATCCCAGAAAATATTCATTTGAGAGGAGAAAAGAGAAAAACTGTGGGGAGAGTTATTCTTTCCTGTATTCTTAAAGAAGCTTTTTAAAAATAGGTTCTGGGTTACTAACACATCTTTCCCCATGATCTCAAACATTCCAAGGTCTGCTCTAGAATGTTTTATCAGAAACACTTTCCAAAGTCCTTTCATACAGATCTGAATTGGCAGTTTGGAATGTTTTTAATTCAAATCAGCTGTTTCACATGGGTTTGTTTCTCACTGTTTCAGTAGGGTTGGTTGTTAAATGAGAAGTGTCTTTAGAATAATGGGATATTTCTTCTGTATACCTTTCCTCTCTTTCAACACCATTTTCCCCATCTTCATTCTTTCTTCTGCATTAGGCCTATCACCCAGGCCATATGCCAGATAAACTTAAAAGACAAACTGTAACCTTCACTACCTGCTCATCACCTTCTCACCCACTATTGCCTCCTCAGTTAAACCTTAAGGAGCATCTTCCTCTGGATTTAGCTTTTGTAATCAGGACAAGAAATCTTCAAGCATGACAAGTGGGAGTATTATTGCTGTTATTATTGTCATGGTTGCAATTATTATTAGCTATGATGGGGGGGGGGACCTCAACACTCTGTTTTCAACTAGAATGGCCCTGCTATTGGGCTAGCCAAGTCACATGATGTGGAATTGGCTGCAATTTATCCCTGCTCGTCAGTTTAATAGAGCAAGGTCCCCATACGCCTGTTTTATCAGCAATATAAGATATTAAAAAATAAAAATAAAAAGGTGGGTAGAAAAGGGGGAGGAGACTGCAAATAATACTTACACTAAAAAGGATATAAAATATTGGAAGGGCCTGAAAGATCCAGCGTTCCTTCCCCACCCACCCACC
>JANHFM010003152.1:98519-110050 GCA_032468115.1 Grayia smithii
CATTTTTTTAGGTTGATAATAGGGAGATAAATATTTCAAGACATGCTGCCTTTTTCTCTCTTGTAACTAAAGTACAAAGGAAAGGATAAGACAAAGGGAACGAAAATCCACTCTTGAATGTGGATTCGTCTGTAGCTGAAGACAACTTTTCCAGAATGCACCCCCCCCCCAATGCCAATACGCATTTGGCATTAAGACCAAACCATTCTGCCTCGTGTGCCCCTGGATATACAGGCACTGGGGATCGAGAAGGACTGTGCCCAACAAAATTTAGCAATATGCCCAAACCATTTAAAATGGCTTTCTTCGCTGCTCTTTCCAATCCCGTAGCCCTACATCCACCCTCAACTCCGCTAAGAAAAAAACAGAGACGGGACCATTGGCTTAGCCGGTTGTGTTACTTTGTGTAATTTTGCTGTTTTCCTCCTCCAGACACGTGTTTAGACCACAGCGAAAAAGCTTCCCGACGGCTGAGGACGGCTTATACCAACACGCAGCTCTTGGAGTTAGAGAAGGAGTTCCATTTTAACAAATACCTCTGCAGACCCCGTCGGGTGGAGATCGCGGCTTTGCTGGACTTGACGGAAAGGCAAGTGAAGGTCTGGTTCCAGAACCGTCGGATGAAGCACAAGAGGCAAACGCAGCACAGCGCAGATCCCGCCGAAGATGACCAAGGCAGCAGCCAAGAAACAGGGGAAGCCGAGAACGGCAGCTCTTCCTGCAGAGAAGCGCGGAAGATGCCTTGTCCCTACCCAGCCGGCAGCCACAGCAGAGAGAGTCGGAGTGCTCCAGCGCCTTACCCGATGCTCAGTCAGGGCAGAGCTCCTGCTGCAGAGCTCGGCGGAACCGCCGGCGCTCGCACTATCTCCTCTTGCTCGTCCTCCTGCTCTGGCTCATCGCCGGGCGACGGGTTCCCGGAAAGTCAGAGGTCCCCTTTGCTGCCGCTGGACCCGAGCGGCTTCTCGGCGAATTCCTGCCCACAGGCCGCAGGAGAGCTTTCACCCAGCCTCCAGGGCTGCGCAGATAGCCCTATAAGTTTCTCCCTAGAAGATCTAGACTTTTTTACCAGCACGCTGTGTGCGTTGGATTTGCCCCATTTCAATTTTCAGTAACCTCTCGAACCTCCAATTTATTATTTGCCTTGGGTAATATACCCCTATAAATAATACAAAGTGTATGCACACACCAGTTATGCCCAGTTAAGTGCAGTCGTTTAACCAGGAAACTCCTATTTTTTCCCTTCAGTACTTCTTGGGGAAGAACGTTTCCTGGGAGAGAAAGGTGTATCTCTTTAGTGAAATGATCACGTTAAATTATTTGGATCATTTTTTCCAAAGGGAATTTATATTTAAATAACATTAGGATTTTCCTTTATTCAGTACCGCACCCTTTTGCAAATGCATAATGGAGCATTTGAGGTCAAGCAGGTGCCCTAGGTGTTAAAAATACAACATAATTGTATAAGGAGGTTTTATTTTTCAGCTCAAGAAATTATGCCCTTTAGAGTTTGAAATATTTCAAACATCAAGTTCTTTTTTTCCCCATACCGTATTTCAACCACACCCCCATCCTATTTTGACAGAGTAGATATTAAGAAATGCAGAACAAGAAAAAAAAAGTCCTATTGAAATTCTCAGGAACCATAACAAGACATTTAGATGTCTTAATTTAAGAAAGAAAGAAAGAAAGAAAGAAAGAAAGAAAGAAAGAAAGAAAGACAGACAGAAAAAAAGAAAGAATTACCCTTACCTTTTAGAAGTAGATTATTTATTTAAGTGTTTTAATAATAAAATGCAAATTATTTATTGTACATTATTTTCATAGATTAAATAAACGGCTTTATAGTCTCTAAAATGCCGCATTCTTGTTTTATAGGTATTGAAAGAAAGAATCTAGTTTAGCTTTCTATCCTGTCAGTTCATTGAGATTTTATTCTTAGCAGTGTTTTAAGAATTATAGTGTAATATAAATTAATTTTATTTTCTGGTATATTTTTTTATAAAAAGATACTGTATTTTTATCAGGTAATTTTGTAAGTTTACAATACAACAGAGATATTTTGGAATATTTGTAACAGTTAAAGGGAAATATTTTTTTAAAAGCAGATTGAATAGTTGCAGATCACACATACAGACACACATAGACGATATATACACTCCAGATTTGGGAAGAATTTAAATACCTGGAGCCAGACCAATTTGATGTCTCTGTAATATGCCTAGCATAGCTAGCATAAATCAGAAAGGAAGGGTAGAATGAAAAAAGGCAATATTTGTAAAAATGTTCTTAAAATGAACATGTATTGTCACCACCACTATCATCAACACAGCAGCAATTTCACGAGGTTTTTTGGAATCTTTATATTTTATTTTTGCTAACTTTGCTTTGTACCTATGGATTTCCTATTCACTAAAAAAGGCAGGAAATGAAAATGGAAAGAAGAATGGAAATACTAGTAAGAGAATGGTGTCCAGACTTTTGAATTCTGTTTCTCCAGGCTTACAGGAAAAAAGCCAACTTTTCAAAAGTGGAAACATTCTGGATGATAAAAATACTAAATTAACCAAAAGAGGGAGGGGAAAAAAAAAAGAAGAAATATTGTTTTCATGTTTTTGAACACTTTCCGTATAAAATGTCGATCTCTTGAGATCAATTCAAGTTAAAACAAACCGAAACAAAAGACTTTGGATAGACTCCTGCGTGGGGAGGATTGGCTTGAAAGCAAGCAGCTGCGAATATGCTTCTTCGCCAATAGCGCTCGCTTTATTATTTGCAACCCCGCATTTCTGAGACCAGAACCAAAAGAGTGATTTAAAATGTCTCGCGTTTGGGAAAGTTTACTGGATTATGAAAGGGAAGCCCTAGAGAAGAAACGAAATGAAAACAGTAGCTCTCTGACAAACATATTGTTATACTCTCGCACACAGGCGGGCGCGTACACACAAATAAATCATATTACGTCTTTGTTAAGTCACGGGTATTTTCCCTAGCCTGGCAGAATTTTGGGAGGCATTCAAGTCGCAACGGTGGGCCAAAGTAATGCCCGATACCCAAGAGAGGAGCAGAAGGACGAAGAACCGGCGCCGGAAGGGGGGGTCGAGAGATGGAAACTCAAGATGGCGCAGGGATCTCAGCCTGCACGCACGGGAGTGGGGGTGGGGTGGGGGCATTGCTGCAGACCCAGGCAGCCATTATAGGAGGCAGAAATCGTTCTCTTACTGCGGGGGGAGCGTGGGCAGATAGGAATGTAGGCTGTGGATGAGCAGGCTGTGAGCTTCTGACATCCCAAATTCTCCGTTCTGTTAGATTGTAGCTCAAAAAGATTTGACAATCATGCAATGAGCTTAGATACCTAAGCGTTTCTTTGTTAACTGCATTTTAAGAATAACGGATATACATTTCCCTTTCCATCAAAATAGATATATTTCGTCCCCCTTCTTGCATTTTTAAAATAATAACAATCCCCTCAGAAAGCCTAATTGAAAGGGATCCACATTTATGGGAGGGAAGTACATTCTCTAAAGCCCTCTTGTATTTTGATAATATTATGTTTTAAAATTTATGTTCCAGCAAATTTTCTGCTCTGGGCAATACAATAAACTATCTTGCACTGGATATTAGTAAGCAGCAGGATAAATTCATATCCATTTTTCTATTCTGAAGAAGTGAAAAATAAATTCTGTAGCTGGGCAGAAGTAATCAGTGAGAAAGGAAGATTTGTTTATTTTACACTTCCCAGATAAAGAGCAGTTTATTAAAACCAACCTTTTTACAAACAAAGACAAACACACACAGAGACCATCTTGCTCTGTTTGGTATCTTTATTTCATTCTGCAGTAGTGTAGATTTAAAGATGACAGCTTTGTATTTGATCCTGCGTGGGATGATCTTTTCCATGGAAACAGTTTCCTGATTTTTGCCTGCTCTGGGAAAATCCTCTGCTTAGCAGCTGAGTAGAACAAACAAGAGTCTCATTTAGTGTGGACAAATCTGGCATACCTGCAGCAGGCTTTGGCCCCAAAATTAGTTCTCGGTAATACAAGAGATTATGAGGTCTTTTTTTCAAATAACATTATTCTTTAGCACCCTAGAAGCATCAGTAATAGGGTATGTGATTACCTGAACATTTAAACCAATTTCGCAAATCATGCCAATCAAGGTATTTATCTGAATTCAAATAAATCAGAATTCATGCATTTTCTATGGAGGCTTACTTGCATTTTAAACAGTTGAGTCAATCCAAATAGAATCAATTTAATTCAGCAGTTTGGCCCAATACTATTGGAACATCTAAATCAATTCAGTTGATTTTCCAAATACATTTTGTAAGTTTGCAAAATATTCAGTTCAAATATCCCTTATAAACTGCATATTGTCGTATTTTGTTATTATATTTCTTCTTTCCTTCAACCCTCTTATGGCCATAGTCTTGGCCCTTCTCCCTTCTGGACTCATTTCCTACCGGACTCTGAATAACAGACTGAGCATATAGAAGGTCTCATTCTTAGGGGTTGTGTAGTCAAGGATTACCAAAGTTGCTATGAAAGTATTACTGCAGCATAAAGGGTAATTTATGAAATATGCATGGATGAATCATATGAACAGTTAATTCATGTTCCCTTTTTTTCTTGGCATCATTCTTTCACTCTTTGGAGACTGGCTGCTGACATGTCACTCAGAAGCTAAATGTGGCTCCTATTTCAAAAAAGATTGTATATCTTGGTCTTATACAGACAAGTACGGGGTATATAAACTGTTTCCTTCTTATTCCTAAGTGTAAATATAAAGACCTATTTGAGTACAACTGGGATGTTTATGAAAGAATATACAAGGATACATAAATACAGATAGTCCTCAACAGCATTCATTTAGTGACGGTTCAAGATACAATGGCATTGAAACAGTGACGTATAACTGACCCCCATACTTACAACTGCTGTAGCATCCCCACAGTCACACAGTCAAAATGCAGGTGCTTGGCAACAGGCATGTATTTAGGATTGTGGCAGCATCCTGGGGTCATGTGATCATCATTTATGACCTTCTCAGCTGGCTTCCAGAAGCAAAGTCAGTGGGGGAAGCTGGATTTGCTTAACAACTGCATGATTCACTTAGCAACTGCAGTGATTTGCATGAGAACTGTGGCAAAAAGGTCATAAAATTGGATGAAATCTACCTAACAATCACTTTGCTTAGCAACAGAAATTCACTTATGATCATAAGTTGAGGACTATCAATATTGCTTAATTATGTTTGCAGCTTCCATCTTATTTCTCTATTTGACAACTTTTTAAAAAGGCAAATTAACAGTTGCATCAGTATTTATTGCAATTTATTCAAAGAACTCAGTTCTTTTTTCTCTTAACACCAATTCTGTGAAGTTAAATAAGAGGCCTAAACTTGCCTGGCTGAAAGTCATCTTCAGGTTTTAGGTGTCAACAGTCTCTCAGAAGTTTTTCTGTTAAGCCCAACTGTATTCATGTGAGCATACATAGTGGTTTAAAAAAAAAGCCATCTGCAGATACAGTAATAAACTATAAGGCTTACAATGGCAAAGCTGGGTTCTTGATCTAGGACAGTGATGGAAAATCTTTTGGGCTTAGTGTGTCAAAAATTCAGCAACTGCCTAGCCTGACTCTGCTGGCATGTCACCCCCACCCCTGAACAAAAGAGAAACAATTCTATAGCTATATCACTCCTATCACTGAACAATGGCATTCAATGTTCTCTGCCATTTTGAGACAAGAATCACATGCAGTGTAACTCTTGAATAATTGCTTAAAAATAATTTAAAACAAAACAAAACAAAAAAAAACCCCAAGAAATTTCAAAATGAGTGGAGGGAACCTTTAGTAAAGATTGAGTAAGGGAAATAAAGTCCTACAGAGTTGCCTTGAATGTTCAACTGCAACTTCCTCTGCAAGGCCATTGCATTACAGCTATGGTCAGTGCTAAGTTTAGTATTACAAAACATGAGTTATTTAATTTGCTTTAAATGTATGTCTACTTCAAAGGGTCTCTTAGATGCTATTCCAAATCACCTAGCCATCTTGTGCACTTCAATTTTGCATATAGAAAGAGATATATTATTTGCTCTTCTGCCTTGAACAGCAGCATGCTTTCGAGCTCCAGACATATTGCACTAGATATTCTGGCAATCATACATGAAGCACATGTACTTCAGAAATGAATTCCTATCCATATTTACTTCAGAATAAATTGAATTTCTCTTAAATCCACTAAATTAAATGGATTGTAATCCTGAATCTGTATCCATAGGATTGCGTTTTTCATTATTGTACAAATAACATTCACTGTGCAGTTCATGTAACTTGGAAATATACTGCTTTTGGTGACAGGAGTATAGCTAAATTTGCCTTTCATATGCACATAATTGTGATTAGTTTTTATATAGCCAATAATGGCAGCTGATAGTTCAGGGCTGAGCCTAGCATTGACAATTGTGTTCAGGCTGATCTTTTGATCAGTTTGGCTCAGGCTGATTCCTGATAAATATAGATAAGAAATCAGTAATGACCCCTCTCTGTCTGGTTCAGTCTGCAGCAATTAGGAAGAGAACTATATCACAGCTTCTTAGGAGACAGTGCCTAAGGACAAGATTTTGGTGAGATAAAATTGTTGGAACAATCCTAAAGAAGGAAATATTTCTAACCAAGACAAAAACGTGGTTACTTATTTAGCATTAATTTTAGACTGTGGATCTAATACCTATGGGAAACCAATTAAATATTCAATACTGCTTGGGAATGAATACCATTTTCTTTAAGAAAAGAAACCTTTTCTTAAAAAAAAAAATGAGTTGTAATTATATTCACATCCAGTCTTCCTTTGCCTATAGTTAATTTTTTTAAAAAAAATGAGAAATATTTTTCTATAGGTTTTGGCAAGACTGTCTCAGCCCTGAAATAGATGCCCAATTCATTTGCTTGTGTCTTTCTTAACCATCTGATATTCTAGGTGGCCTTCTTTAGCATCCACTTGGATGCAGAGCTTTAGGTTTTAGCTTTGAAGTTCAAACCCAGCAGCTCTACTGCACAGGTACACCTATAACACACTTAGAGATCTGCATAAGTAAAAATGACAGCTTCCTGCCTCCAATGTTCATACAGCCCTGACAGGAAAATGAGAGCTGCCACTTTACAAATGCAGTTATAGATACTCAAAGCTGATTATAGTTTGGGGGCAAGGATGAAGGGGTTAGGTGAAAGATATAATAGAAAAAGAGGAGGTTGGTAGAGAATGTGAGGGAAAGAATGCTATAATGCATTAGGTTCATGTATAACTCATGTTTAAGTTTCCCTTAAGACCAAAATATGTGTTATGAAAAACCAATCCAAACTGCTATTATTAGAAAGATGGAGTGGCGGAAAGCTGTTTATATACAGTCTGAGATACAGAATTTTCATACCATGTACTTTCCATGAAAGTATCTGCCTGCAAATCCTATTGAAACAAATTGTATCATTATATAAGCATAATGTCGTTAATGAGATTTGGTAGGAAAAATTTTCTGAAGACTTGCCATCAGGTTAAGTAGCCCTTAGTTACAACCAATCATAATTTTCCTTTTATTTACCGCATTTAACCCAGCTCTTTAGCCAAAGAAGCTTCTCTGAGCAGGGTTACCTACACAATTCAGAAATAATGCAATTTCTACTAGCGTTTAGATTCAGAAACAGGATTTGCATAATGGCAAAGGAAAAAGATACGGTAATTGTATAGGAATCAGGCTCTGGATTCTTAGTAATAATAGTTCATTAGGATCATGAGGTCTTGACACTGGAGCCAAGCTTTAGCAATGACTGTTGCTATTTACTGGGAGGGAGATCACTTTCTTGGAGCTGTATTCAAATTTCAGAGAGACACACAAGTGCACTTAACAGAGATTAAGATGGGACTTTCTGGTTGCCTGAATTTCTTGTCACTCATGCATTTATTTAGAAACTGGACACAGGTTTGGTCATTGATATAATCAAGCAATGCTCCATAATGCTTCTATTTTATGAAAAATTAGATTTCTAGTATCAATTTAATATATTATTGTTGATCAATTTAGTTTGTGGTTTATGCTGTATTAATTAGGACTCTTTAGTTTAAAGCTAAGTCAGGAGCTTCAACTTAAAGTTATAGTTTATAAATAATTAATAAAATATATCAGACTTTATGATCTTTTAGATCTTTTCACCTACAGTATCTATTTACATTTCCTTATTTGTATTTCATTATTCTGTTTCCTTTAGGATTTAGTAGAGGTAGATACAGGTAGTCCTCAATTTATAACCAATTTATAAAGGACTGGAATATTTGTCATTAAGTGGTGTGATTATTAAATGAGGCAACACATGACATCATCCAATTTTATGAACTTTTTTTTGCCACAGTTAAGTGAAGCATGTGGCTGTTAAATTAATCACATGGTTCTCCACTGATTTGACTTGTTGGAAGCCAGCTGGGAAGATTGTAAATAGTGATCACATGACCCTGGAATACAACCACCATTGTAAATATGTGCCAGCTGCCATGTACAATTTGGATCATGAGACTGAGGATATTGCAATGGTTATGAGTATGAGGACCAGTTTTAAATCACTTTTTTCAGTGTCATCTTAACTTACAATAGTTGCTTAATGAAATGGTCATAAGAAGTGGTGGGATTCTACCGGTTCGGACCGGTTCGGGAGAACCATTTGCTCTGACTTTCAGCCGTGTGCGAACTGGTTCTCTCTTTCTTTGAAGTGGGTCTGCCTGCCCACCCCTGCATTATACTTAATGCAGTTAATGTCGTTAATGAGATTTGGTCTATATTTCTGCTTCCGAAGCCCAGCTGATTGGGGTGGCAGAGTGGATTGCTACTCCTCAGTGGTTTTCCTTGCTCCCAGCAACGCGGAAGTTCGATTTTCTGCAAAGTGTGCGTGCGCGCGCGGTGCATGTCTGGTACACATGCTTAGCAAACTGGTTGTTAAACCGGTAGGATCCCACCACTGTCATAAGTCAAGGACTAAATAAATCTCCTTTCGCTTAAATACTTTTCTAAAGATGTTCAATTAAAAAAAGAGCAATGTTTATGTTTATATTTTCACATCAGCTTCTGCAGCTGTTTCTTTATCAGTTGTCATTAGAGTTATCTAATCTGGGCTGGGGAAAAAAATTAGACAATCACTAGATAGCTGAAAAAGATAGTTTTTTTTATCTCATTGCTGTCAACTACTGATTGTCCAGCTCATTGCAGCTTAAATATGGGTATTATCCACCAGGAATGATTATATTTAAAAATATAAAAGTGTCAGCTCCCATTGATTTCTGCCTTTCAAATCACTTGATACATCAGAATATTATTTTCTTCTGGTCTGTTGAATCTCCAGTGGGGTTGCATGGTGACCTTCAAATTTATGTTTCTCTAAACATGTGTTATATTTCCACAAGGTCCTGAATTAATGTAAACATTGAAATTATGAAGTGGGTCATATTTAATTTAACTGAGGTTAACAGAACTCCAGGTAGCCTCTCTAAAGTAATACCTTTCACAATATCTTAGAATAACATGTTTGAGAATTCCCAAAACACTTTGGCAATTGTTGTCATAAGACATTTGTTGGCTGGGAACTCTGCATGTCACTGCCCCAATGTTTCTAGAAGGCACCAAGCTGAGGAAATCTATCTTGCAAGCCAAATAAATAAAGTATGCTATCTTTGCCTACTTATTTGGAAATAAGGTCCAGGTTTAGGGTCAGATTCTAACATATTAGTATATCAAGAGTTTGCCCAAGATCTTGAGAAATTTCTGCCAGCTAAAGTAAGCAATACTGGCAGGATGGTAACTGTGCAAGAACTTCCTGTATTCTGATGCAGACTCCAAACTAAGAAACTGCTTTGCCAACTGTAAGTCAAGATTCACTTTATATTATCTCTGCAGACATACAGAGTATAGGAAAACCAGATTAACCTAGCTTGTAATGGAATGGTATGCTTTTTTGTTCTGTTAAAATGCAACTCAAGGCCTACTTGGCCATTTCCTTATAAGGAAGAAGGTCCAGACAGAAAACTAAGGGAACTTGGAGACACATATTTAAGAGAGAGAAAAAGGAGTTGCTAATGGGACAGAGAAGAAAGTAGAAAGGAAAATAAAAGGAGATAGCCAGCATATTTAAACAGAAGGAAATGGACCACTTAGTAGCCTTAAAAGAATTCGGTTTATATATGCGTTCATGTGTGTATGTGTACGTATACTTGTAGATACAAATACATACGTGTATGTATGTGTATGTATATGTATATATTTAAAGAGAAGCAACGTATGTCTGAAGGGATTTAACAATAACATATAATGAAGAGAACATTTTAATTGTTTATGATCAATTGGTTCCCTAAATAAATTTCAAAATAAAATATGCGCTCCAATCTAAAATACATATCCCACTAGGAAAATAATAAGTGGAATGTATTGTTCAAGAGCTTTACAATTATTATTTTAGAGTGATAATTGAAAGTTATGAAACTATACTTATTCCTAAAACAAACTTAGAATACATCATTTCACTTCCAACCAAACAAACCAGCTTTTATTACAGAACCTTCCTCTATAATATTATGTTTGAGATGTATTGGATTATTTCTCACACAATCCTTTGCCAAAATCCTGCATGGAGGTTATGTATCTTTAGAGCGTTGGATTGAAAAAGATTGACTAACTCCAATATTTTTACCTGAAAGCCAATGAAGAAACTATTTCATATCATGGTAGCCAATTTTAATGAAGAAAGTAACAGATTCTCTTCTCAACTTCATCTACAACGAAGTTGTATTATTGTTGTAACTCGAGCTACTTCATTCTCCTATTTGGACAAGCTGCTGGGATTGATGGGAGCTGTGATTCAGAAATATCCAGAGGGCTGTACCTCCCTTGCTCCTGCTAAAAAGAGACACATGGGAACAAATGGCTAATTTCTGGACAGCATCTGGCATTTCTCATGCCAAACTTGGGCATTGTCCAGAAGCCAGTAATATTAAATAAAATTGTGGGTAATGAATAGTTTTCTATGATACTTTAGACATGTTTGACCCCAGCAGGGAATTTGCTGGGAAGAAATGTGTGGTACTTAGAACAGAAATACATCTATTACATAGAGAGTTATGCACAAAACAAAACAAAACATACAATAGACAGGATGCCAACAATGAGCATTTCTGTTTGGTCCATGACAGATTAAACTTCAAATTAAGTAACATTGTTAGGGTGCAGTCAACTCATATCATCATGGGGTTAAAAAGCAGCTGCAAAAGGATGAATTCAGATTTGGGAAGACACTTTCCTTACTGGAAAGTGGTCAATAAGGAAAGAATTAAGTATTCTCTACCCATGTCACTCGTCTGATTAAAGTCATATCCTGCAAGATTACTTTTCATTTTATAAGGACGTTGTTGTTGTTAGTTGCAAAGTCATGTCCGACCCATCGCGACCCCATGGACAACGTTCCTCCAGGCCTTCCTGTCCTCTACCATCCTCTGGAGTC
>JANHFM010003152.1:110150-123826 GCA_032468115.1 Grayia smithii
CCTCTTCGAGTTTCTCGATCAGACCGGTAAACATGATAGTTTCTTACTGTGGTTATGGAGTTAGGGAGGGATGAATTTAACCAAGTTTCGCAGACAAATATAATGTCAAAATTAGCTGTATTTAGTAAGAGGAGGAATTCAGGTATAGTTTTCTATCTATATACATATATACATTACTATTTGTTGTTTCAATATACAATTCAATTTATGTTTCAATTTATATTTCTCCCAGCAGACTTTCGTTTATTTAACCAAATATAAAACTTTGTCCAAATTTCATAGTAGTCTGATTCATTTTTGTTTTTTAATTCCAAACTAAGTCTGTCCATTTCTGCACAGGCGTAAATTTTTTGAATTACTTCTTCTTCTGAAGGCCCTTCTTTGCATTTTTTTTCCAACTTATATCCCGCCCTTCTCCGGAGACTCAGGGTGGCTTACAATTTCAAGCACAAATCAATGTGCTTAGCAATTTTGGGGCAAATGATAATCTTGCTGCTGTCAGTATATGTAAAATAAGATAGGTTACAGATTGTTATGCTTATCCTTCGTCATGCCCAAAAGGAAGAGTTCTGGTTTTACCTCTATTGTAACCATTAACATTTCCTCTAACCAATTTTTTATTAAATGCCAGAAATGTTGTGCCTTTTGGCACTCCCACCATATATGGTAATAAGTTCCAAGGGAACTTTCATATTTCCAACATAACGCCAAATAGTTTTTATTAATTTTTGCCAATTTGGTAGGTGGGAAGTGCCATCTATAAAACATTTTGTATAGGTTTTCTTTATATGAGGCTGCCAGGGTAATTTTAATGTTTGTTTCCCATAAATTTAACCAGTCATCCAAATCAATATTATGCCCAAACCATTTCAATCATTGTTTCCTTGACTTGTTCTTCGTACATATCCTGTTCTAATAGTTAGTTATAAAGTTTTGTTATTTCTTTACTCTCAGTACACAATAAAATTTTGTCAAATTCCATGTCTACTAACTTTATGTCTCCAGTCTTTTTGTCTTTCGAGAATTTTGATTGAATTTGTAGATATTCCCACTATTCTAATTTAATTCCTTCTTCACTAAACTTACTCCTTGATTTCAATTATCCTTCCTCATCAAGCAAGTCTTTATAAGTAACCACTCTTCCTACCTTTCTCAGATTCAGGTGAATAAACATTTATTGTGGCGATACGCAATTGGGGGTTTGCATATAGATGATTTTTTGGGTTTTGAGCCATATATCTAGAAGACCCCTTCGGATATAATGCCTCTGGAAGTACTGATGGCTTTTATATTTCTTATCCCATAATATGGCATGCCACCCTACTTGGAGGTCATGCCCTTCCAGTGTCAAAAGTCTTTGATTTCTAAGATGAATCCAATCTCTTATCCACACCAGGGTTGCTGCTTGTCTATATTTTTCCCAGTCTGGCAATCCAAATCCCCCTCGCTCCTTTGCATCTTGTAGTAATTTGAGTTTGATCCTTGTTTTTTTCCCCTGCCATATGATTTTATGTAGATTGATAAAAAATGTCTTTTTAAGCCGAATTGGAATGCATTGAAATAAAAATAGTATTTTAGGGAGAATATTCATCTTAATGGTGGCTATTCTCCCCATGAATGAAAGTTGTAATTTTGTCCATCTTTCTATGGGTGGGTTTCCATTTTAATTTGATCGATCAGCTTATCATAATTATCCTTTTTGAGAGAAACACATCTAGCAGTCAAATTAATCCCCAAATATTTAATTCTTTTACCTATCTGAATGTCCAATTTTCCTTTTCATTCTTTCTTCTGAGATTCTGACATGTTTTTGATTAACATTTTCGTTTTGTCTTTGTTTATCCTCCAGTACTTCCATTAGCTGCGTTCCAGATTGTATGGGATCTTCTATAATAAAGGAAAGATCATCTGCAAAAGCCTGCAATTTAAAAGTTTCATTCCTGATCTTTAGTCCTTTAATTTGATCATCTTTTCAAATAATTCTATTTAAGATTTCTAGGGATAAAATAAACAGTAAAGGGGAAAGCAGACATCCTTGTCTCGTACCTTTTTCTACCAAAAAATTCTTTGTTGTTTCCCCATTAATCACAATTCTCGCTTCTTGTTTGGAGTAAATGGTTTCATACATTCTTATAAATTTATCGCCAAATTCCATAAATTTTAATTGATTCAATATAAAGTCCCATCCAAGGTCCAAGAGTTAACCCATCCTAGGCTTTTTGCGTGTCAATAAAAATTAGTACCATCTGTTTCTCATTGTGCACCTCATAATATTCTATGGTGTTTAATATAACCCTGATGTTATTTCTTATGTACCTTCCTGGAAGGAAGCCGTTTGGGTCTGAGTGAATAAAGTGTTTCAGAAATTTTTTTAATCTATTGACCATAATTGTCATGAAGTCCAATTCAGTAGTTACCCACGCCATGTCAACTCTAGACCACATTTGGTGTCTACCAGAAAAATATGTGTATTGTCTTTCTCCCTCATTTCTGTCTCTCCAACTATCTCTAATACCCAATTCCTCTACCATTTTAAAAAAAAGAGCTAGGTAAAATCCTTCTAATACCTTTCATTATTTTATGACTTTTATGATCTAATCTTCTATCCACAATTGCATTAAAATCCCCAATTATACAGATATTCTCATATTCTAAATCCCCAATCATAGTGTGCAGTTTTTTATAAAAAGCTAACTGGCCTTCATTTGGTGCATAGACTACTACTAAAAATACCTTCTTCTCATTTATAATTATTTCAATCATTAATATTCTACCCACTTCATCATTACCAATTTGTTTTGCTAAAATTCTTTCTTTAACATATATTGCAATTCCCTCTCTCTTCTGATTAGATAGTGCTGTAAACATCTTTCCCAGTTTAGGAAATACTAGAAGTTGTTGCTGGGATTTTTATATGCATCTCTTGTAGAATTATTAGGTCTTTGTGTATTTTGTTCTATTTGTTAAAGAATTTTTTCCTCTTTATTGGGGCATTGAGACCGTTAACATTAACGGTCTGTCTACCTCAGTGTTTCTCAATCTTGGCCATTGGAAGATATGTGGATTTAAACTCCCAGAATTCCCCAGCCTCTTGTTGCCCTCGTTTGTCTAATTCCTTTGTCTTCTTTAAGTTTGTCATCTTCATGCTCATTTATTTCAATTCCCTCAGTTTTCTCGTTACCTTTCCCTTTTGTTTGAGATTCTGTCATAGCCAGTAACTGTTCCTGTGATAATTCTTTTTGCAATTCTCTTGCATCAGCTTCCTCTTCTCTACCAAAGTTTTGTCTGAGTAATTCCTCTGTTTTCTCTATCTTATCTAGCCTAATCCCTTCAGTTACTAGCCAGCGAAAGTTAATGTTTAAATTTGTCAATTTGGTTGTTAAATTTCGGTAGGGTCTCCTTAGCTCTCGTACTCTTCTTAGCACTTATTTAAGTACAATTAATTACCGTCCTCGATATTCCAACAAGTCGTATCATGTTCTGTATAGTATTTCATCTCGAATTGTCTCGAAACCTAACATGCACTTCTTTTGCTAAGTTGTGTCTCCTTGCATAATTGGTTTGTATTTGATAAATTTCATCAATTTTGTTAGCCATCTCTTCCTTATCAATCCCTAGGGCTCCTGCCAACAATTCCGCCATCATATCTGGGAGGTCTTCACCCTTTTCTTCTTTAATGTTCTGGAACCTCAGGAAGTGGGCTGCCTTTTCTGTCTCTAATTGGATGATCGTGAATTCAAGTTCCTTATTTGCTTATATCAATTTTCCACTTATCTCATCGACACATTGTTCTTCTTTCCACATCCATTCTTCCATTTCCTGCAATTTCTGTTCATTCCTCAATATTTGCTGCTGAAAAGATTTCAATTTTCCATTCATTGATTTAATTTTTTCTTTCAATTCACTTGTGTCATTCCTCACCTCACCTATCTCCTTTTTAATGTCCTCATGATTCCTTAGCATAACATCCTGCATTGACTGCAACATCACTTGTACATCTTTAAATGAGCTTGCTCTTTCTTTCTGTAGCATTTTTTCTATTGATATTTGCCCCGCAGGTCTTCGATCTGCCATCGCAGCTTGTGTTGCTTGCCTCCTACCAGTGCCCATTCTTATTAAATTTGGTATGCTTGTCATCCTTGCCACCAAATTAAACCAGTCACCCCACTTATTTACAACTGTCCTCTTTCCTTCCAACACCATTAATAGTTAACTTAATTAGTCTCATTGTTTTATCTCTGAATCTATCATCATATAATTATATCTATACAACAAATGCTATTATTTATTATCACAATAATTTATGCTTTCTAGGGATATATATATGTACTTTCGATCTATAATTTTCTAATATCAATCAATATCAAAATAGTAGAATCAATCATCAGTCATTTCATTCAGTATATCAGTAATATCGATATTTCTATATTTACACTCATAATTAGATATTTAATAAATTAATCAGTTAATAAATTATAAGTTAATTAATTAAAGATTATCCCCCCTATTTCTCTCTTTACCATGAAAATATTATATATATATATTTCTTATAGTAAATTGTTCTTTAAAAATCCTTTCCTTTTTAAAGTTCTCAGATTTCTTCTTAGCCTTGCCTCCTTTCGCCTTACTTTTCTTCCGACTTTCTTCCCTCCATGATGTCTTCCACTCGATACTTAACTTTCAGTCAATCAACAATAGCTGTTTAGAGAATCTCTCAGTAGTTAGTTCCTATTTATAGAGGCTCAAACAAAAGGCAGGAGCAAAATGAAGTGTCTCCTCAAATTTTCCCTGTATATCGCCAAAGTTTCCAATCAAAGTTCTTAGTCTTAGTGCAGATTTCCTTTCTTCACCACCCCTTGTCTTTTGCTGCTGTCTCCGGAGAGTAAATACAACTCCTCCCCTCCCTCTTAGGCCACCTTCTTCATAAATCACATCTGAGTTCTTTTGGTTAGATCTTCCACCCGAAAGAGCTCGCCCGAAGCTACCAGGAACACTTTAGATCAGGACTATCTTACTGCTGTCTGGCTTTTCCCACTGCTATTAGTATCCAGCTGTCTGATGTTACACTTCTGCGGTCGCCATATTAGACCGTCTCCTTCACCACGAGGTTTTTGCTATTAGCCTTCTCAGCCACTGCCAAGCGCTTGTTCACAAAGAACCTCCTTTCTTCGATCTCCCTCTGAGAGATCTAGGACCCAATGGATCAACCGTTTGAGTGAAAAAACATCATGGGAGCCACTCTCCAAGACAGAGCAACAACATCCACAGCTTCCTCCACTGACAGCTGGCCCTGCCCTCCCAGGCATTGCTTCTTGTAAGCCATTTTCTATTCTTAGTCTATAGCAGCGATGGTGAACCTTTTCCGTGCCCACGTGCTGGCCTACATGCCGGAAAAGGCACCCGAAACCATCTGCGAGGAAAGTGTAGCCCCACTGGCCTTTGCAGGCATGGGAGCGCCGATACCCGGAAGAGTGGCTGTCTGTCATGCATGTGGGCTGGCACTTGAACTTCTGGTTTTTGGCATGGACGCGTGTCCGACGAACAGCTGGCTGTTGCACATGCATACAATGTAAGCCCATTGGGTGTCGGTCTGCGCATGTGCAAAAGAACACTGCTCTTCCGGGTTTTGCTGCTCCCGCGTGTGCAACAGCCAGCTGACCGGTGTGTGTGTGTGCAGAGGAACGTGGCAGAGGAGCCAGCGGGGCCACACATTTTTCACAGGATGGTTTTGTGTGCTGCTTCAGCACGCGTGTCATAGTTTTGCCAATACTGGTCTATAGGGTGTGATACTAACAGTTATGGTCTATTCAATAAAACACAGTGAAGAAAACCATGATTTGTTTCTGTTAGATATCCCAGACACCATACAGCACACTCAGATGTATCTTTTAACAGATCGGAACAGCCAGAGTTCATGAAGGCCACTACTTTTACACAGGATGTAAATGTTTCATCCAATGACATTTCTCACTCTACCTAATGATAGGATTGGCTCAAGGAAACAGATGTTCTGTCTTAGGCATTAATAACTACGTAGCATCTAGTTCAATAACTAGTTGATTAAAATCAGATATTTAGTCTGGTTCACCTAGAACATTAAGTCATAAACTAAGGTTTACAACTGACATTAATTAACAAGGTTCAGACTTTATTTATTTATTAAATTTCTATGCTGTCCAACTCATTGATAGAGTGATTCTGGGAAGCTTACAGTCTGATAAAAAATAAAAGTACTAAAATGAATTAAAATTGGAAGAATTAAATAGCCTACGTAGTTAGAAGACTTTATGCTAACTCAAAGAAAACAGTATGACGTTATAGTATAATGTATGAATATGGCCAAATGCATGATCATGTCTGTTAATGTATACTACTTTTGGGCATTAGCCTTTTATTTGGAAATGTGCCAGCCCCTTATGTTATTTCACACTTGAATTGGGAAGTTATTGGGGTGTTTTCACCTCTGGAAACAGAGACAAAGCAAGAAAGGTTAATTCTCCAAGACCAGTGCAAAACAAGTGACACCTTATCAATACAAATCTCTAGCTAGGGCTCTTCTGCAGATCATAATGACCCTTCAAGTCTCTGCAGGTCTAGCTAGTATGCCACTCACAGGCACCAATCAATTCTCCACCCACAGAAAGTGACTTAATAAATGGGGGGCCTTGCCAGTTATTATCCTTGCTCACAGCAAACCCATCTTATTTGTCCTAATTAGCAAGACTAGAGTGTCAGAGGAAAGAAGGGAACATATTCAATAAAATCTAAATTATTGAATGACTGAAAGATTGCACCATTTGTTTAGCCCGATTTTTTAGACTCTTCAAAATGTCAAATGCCAGAGGAAGCACATTTTCAATCTGATGTTCACAGCAACCGGAAGACATACATTAAGCATCCAGTCACTGCCCCTGCATAAGATTGGAGATTATTAATGGGAAAATATGTAAACAAAGGAAACTAATGTGATGCAGTGACTTCAAAGCTATATTCACCTGGTTAGATCTTGTAGGTGTTTTTGGACCAGAGTGCCATTTGACCAGATAAATATTGTATTTACAGATTCAATAAAGCAAATAAATGGAATCCAAAATGGCTTAAAAGAAAGTCAGGTTATAACTATAAGCCTGATATAGAATTTATGAATGCCAGTTCAAAAGTAAGTGGCCCAGATCTTGGTTCTATTCTTTTTTTCTTGGCATTATTTGAATAATCAATGAATGGCAAGTTTACTGGTGAGCTACAAGTGGCATATTAATCCTCTTTCTTTCTATAGCCACAATAGCCTCACAAAATTATACTATCAATTGCTAGTACTTTGTATTTTTCTTTTTTGGTAAAAAACAACTTTTGGAAATCATGTAAGCCTTATTTTAGACTTAACACTATTTCTGACAAGATGCAAATAATTCTTTAGGGGCTAACCTTTCTACTAGAGACCCAATTTTCAAGAGTGATTGATCATTATATAACTGTTTGGATTACTAAGCTCCTCAAATATATAATTTTTTTAAAAATGCAAAGTGCTTAGCACAATGTGACCTACCTTCTTTCTTTGAGGAGTGTTGCTCAGGTGAATTCATGACAATTTGTTAAGACATTTGGAAGTGAATTTCTGAGGATAAGCAAAGTGATGCCTGTAGAGAAATGCTACTGGAAAGCTTTCCTGCTATTTTTCATTCATCCAGATAAAACCAAATTTGCTTTACAATATGCAGTAATTTTTTTTTTCAAAAGAGAAAATAATATTGGAGAAATGAGTGGAATGTGGCATTTTTAAATTAGTTTAATTACAAGATTATTAAGGATTGCATCTGAATATTTTATCATAAAACAGCCTGCAACCATCCTAGTTTCTGTGCTTTAGTTAAATCTCAAGGAAAGGCATCATGAAAGATTTTCTAACATTGGGCTTTTTCAGTAGTGGTACAATGATCATTGTTAAAGAACAGCCCTGACCATGGAAATGTCTCCACCCATTAAAGAAGTTCTGAAAAATTCTCCATGCAGTTTGAAGAGCACTAGGACATGAATAAAGAATAAAATGTTTTACACTCATTTAATGGTTTTATTAATGTGGCTAGTTATTAATGTAAAGCCAGACATTGTAGTAGACATGAAAGAAAAATGAAAATGGATTCTCCTTAAAAATAAGTTCAGCTGTAATTGATAGTGGGTAGCTCATTCAGATCCCTTCCAGCCTTTACTTTTTTATGACAACAGAATTGTGGGTATAATAAGAGTCTAATCTGCACTATCTATGTTAACTTATTGCTGTTGAGTTGCTAGCCAAATTCATCTGTTTTTTCCTACATGCAATACAATACCTAGTAATTGAGGAAAAATATTATCAATCCCAGACAAATGTGTATAATTTTTTTAAAAAATGTGTTCTGCCTATCTACTCAAATTAGTCCTCAAGAAAAACATGTTGAGTTGGTTTTGACTTGTTGCCAGCTTCCATGAAAGAGATTTTGAAGAAAAAGTTCTGCCAAGAGTTCTGATCATCAATGCAGAAGTGTAATGAGGAGGAATAACACAAAATGATTTATTGTGAAATTTCTTCTTATTCTCAGTTGTGAGAATAAGAGAAACTTTAAAAAAAGATAATGGAGGGTATTTTTCTAACTGTCTTGAACCCAGACTAGATTCTTCAGTCCCTGAGCTTTCCTAAGGAGACTGTTGTAGAATTTTATACCACTAATAATAAAAAGTCTCACTGATTGCTTTTCTTCACAATAAAATTGGGGAGGGAGAAGAAGCCTCATCAAGTCAAAGTGAGTATTAAGAGAGAGGTTTTTATCGGCTGCGCTTTAGGGGATAAGAATAATTAGTGTCACTATCGCCTCTCTAAATACACAAGTGAAAATGAAGCAGTAAATATAATTAAAGGCTAATGTCTAATTAAATATTTTTAGGAAGAAAAAAAGACTGATACTTGATGGAATACGCTATCTCTTTTAATTGCATTACACTGATGGGATCCCATTATTTTTTTGATGTTTGGAACCTTCAAAATCTTCTATAGTACACTAGCCAAAAAAAATAATAGCTAATTTGAAAGACAGTATCAAATGATAGAGACACTAAGTGTGTCACAAATATCTTGTACTTTTCCACCAGTCAGTATGGCTTTTGCCTATTTTGCTTGGGAATTTTAAAAGCTGAAGCCCAACATAAATGCAGATTACTATGCAGTGAACAATTCTATTACATAAATAAACCACACAATTTAAATTAGTATTAAAAGTGCTGAAGTTAGTGCTGAAGAAGTGCTGAAAATGAAATCCAAAAGATATCATGTTACTACATATGGATTACAGTGAAAGGAAGAAAAATTTGGAGTCTTATTGTTTTCTGAAAGATTAACCTATGATGGATTATAAAACATAATTTTCTTATTCCAAAATTATTGGAATTGTATATTTTTATTTTACAATTGTTATGCTATGGATATATTTTCCAACATGTAAAGCCATTAATGTATTAAAAAGCTTAAACTGATATTTAGTTGATTTTTTAATTAATTAGCTTTAAATACAGTTGCCTGTTATCCATCAACACATACCCTTATTTGAGACATTTTTAGCATTGCATATGTAATATTTTAGCTGTTTGGAAACTAGCTTCCTTTTTATATTTTTCATATCTTTTAAAGACATTTCTTATTTCTCAGTATTCCCTGTAATGTTGTGTAAGGTTTGGATTACTGATCTGTTTAATGCATTTTGTATGCATTTGTGAAGTCAGGAGTTAAAGTTTGAAAGAGATTTTAGCTTTTTCATAAATAAGGAAAAATGATTTTTCATGATGGAAACAGAGGAATGTGAGATAACAAGATTAATCAAAGAAATTCCTGGAATATCCAGGGAAGAGATATGAATTCTGAAAACATGTTGGCACAAGTGTTTGTCCATTCAGTCACCAGGAATCAAGAGGAACAGTGTGGTACCGAGACAAGTTAGAAATTATCTTTTTACATATAATTAGTTTACACATTTTAGAAAGTAAATTTATTTTTAATTTCCTGTTACAGTTATTAAGTTATATAATATAATTAAAAGCCTTAGAAATGCTTTTAAGGCCTAACCAATACAATTTACTGTTCTTTATTGGAATGGATCCTGTGTTCTTTGATTAACCAATGCTCAAAATGTTTAGATTTGTTGACTACTTTGCATATTAGAAAGAAAAAAAAATATTTTGTTATTTGCAAGTATATAGATTTTGGTGGAGAATTTTGGACAATGGGCCAAGCTAAAAGGCTATTTTAGATACCTTCCTCTAGTCCATGGGTGTGAAACTTGATCGCGTCACGTGATGTATTGCATGTTTTTTGCCTTTGCAGAGCTGGGCTGGGCATGGCCTATATGTGACGCATTCGGCCCGCGGGCCTCCAGTTTGACAGGCCTCCGTCTAGTCCATGAGCTGGCAGAAAAGTGTATCAGTATAAGGATTGATAGAAATATAAGATCATAAGAGCAATTCATTGCTGTTCTTTGCTGTATCTCTGCAAAAAGCCTGGCAAGTGGTAGCACTGTCCTTACTGTTTTAATGCAGGACTGGTTGTTCCTCCCTGCTTGCATTTTCCCTTTGGCTGGTTGTCATTGTTAGTAGAAAAACAGCTATCATTTGCTGTCCATAAAGTGTAGTGGGTAAGGATAAGTGAGTAAATGTGAGTGTTTCTGAAAAAAAGCATTAACCTTATGTCCAAAAAAATAACATGGCTGAAGGATCATAGGCATTGAAGAGGGGCACCAAGGAGGAAACTAACTTGACTTTACAATTAGACAATTTCTGAACATGAGTTTAGCAGTCTTCTGAAATTGCACTAAACCGGTATTAAAAATCCAGTCCATCTGGAAGAGAAGAGGTGCAGTGGAGGGTGTGGAGTGAAAAAGAAGGGGGTGATCAGCAAAGACTAATATCAAAAGGGAATTGTAGTACTGGCAGTGACTAACTAAAGCTGGCAGTGTAAAAATGACATAGGAGTAAGAAAAATGATGTTGTCCCCTTCCCCAAACTTATTAATGCAGTTAAAATGTGAAATTCCTTGGGGCAGGAGCAACCTTTAATATACTCACTGGTGACAGAAGTAGCAACATATAGCTGGCAGAACCCATATTCCATTTCCAGTTTAAATTTATCTTCTGAGCACAAAGAAGTAGCACCCTCTCAAGAGATCACTAATTCTATTTTTAAACACAGGTCTAGTGCTTTTTTAAAAGTGAAAACCCCATGTTTAAAAACAGAGTGAGGGGCTCTTTGAAAAAAAAATCACTAAAACTATGTATATAAGGACTCACATAACAGCTGATAGTATCTTTGGAAAATGTCTGTCAGGCATTATGCATGCAGAGGTTTCTATGGAAGCCAGATTCCCAGCCTTTCCTGAATCCCAAGTGCCATGGAAGATGCAGTCCAGCAACCAGAAGGAAGGAGCATGCAGCAGCAGCAGCAGCAGCAGCAGCCTGAAGTGCCCAACCATTGACTGCATCATAAACCACATAAGCAGTGAAACTTTATAGATTATAAAACTTGTGTTGAAGAATAGGGAAAGCACCCCTTTAAAACAAGAATTGTAAAAGGCTATTTTAAGTTGCCTCAGCTACGGGCTGTGCAGGAGACAAAGGACGTGCATTTATAAAAACCTTATTGGGGCATGATCATGTCAGACTCTACACATATTAAATGAGAAAATAGTAAGTTGCCTCATAAAGAAGAGGAGAGAGTTCAAGAATATCTCCATCTTCCTTGGCTGGACTACTTTAGTTATCTTTTTGGTTAGTTTTTACTGCTTTTCTTAGTAGTGTAGTCTTCCTCAATAGGAACATCTCAACTTGAATGCTTTAAGTTCTGTATTTTTCAACAAGCATGGTTATTGCTAAGAAGACTTAAAGTTGAAATCCACACATATGTAAAGCACTCAGGTTGAATAAGCTGTAGATCCAGGGGAGAAACTGATGTAAAATATGACTTACATCATTATAAGGTTGATGTCACAATAAGAGCAAATAGCCAATAAATATATTGCAATATATCCATAAGAGCTAGATGAAAATTAACTTCTACTTTAGGACATCACTGTCATTTGATACTATACCAACATTTGAGGCTGTCCAGATATTTTGAAATACAGCTTTCACAAACACTTTTAAAATAGTTAATAATTAGAAAATTATTCAAATGATCATACTAAAACTTAAACATATATTCTCTTCACTGATGCTCTACCATTCATAATTGCCAATATTGTATTGGTTTTTGAAGACACACATAATTAACACTATATAATGTAGCTTTAAAACTAATTTAAACCTTGGTAATTTAATTTTAAAAAATTCTGAAAATTTAGTGAGAAGGAATTTGGGTGTTCTTCTCCGAAGAGTAACTGAATTCAGATAAAATTCATAACTGCCTGCTCTTGCCTACTTCAGAACGAAACTTTCCACACACCTTTTTGAAAAGTTGTTATAAAACCTTTTTAGAAGGTGCCCACAGCTCTTTATGAAGGACCAATTACAAACCTTTCCTAAGTGGAAATCAGATATTTTTTTGGGTTCACTTGCAAGCATGCAGACGCCTCCCAAGATTCTTGGGACACAAGATATTTTTGCAAGGCATAAGAGGATGGTGACGGTGGAGGGTGGGAAAATCAGCACCATTCGGGAGCAGATGGTGAGCGGCCACTGAGCTCCAGAGGGAGGGAAACCTGACGGTTCAGCAGCCAGTTGCTCCGACGTGGGGGGTGGGGGGTGGGAGGATAGGATAGGATAGGAGAGAACTTTCTGGATCCAAAGATCAATCGACACTGAGTGGTCTTTCCTGGATTATATTTCCGAAAGGAGATTTGTAATTACAACATATTCAAGGCGCCCATGCCTGCTTTATATTTAGCACTTTAAACCGGATTAGTGCAAACTAGTTTATGTGGCATGAATTTTAATATTCATAATTCTGTGAACCAAATGATAGCAGCAGGAAGAGCATGCCTGCCTTCCTTCCTCTCTTTAAACTATGCCCAACTGCCGGTATCCCTTGCCACATGACAAACCTTTGGTAGAGAAGATTGAAGGATTTAGGAAAAGGAAACCAACAAATGGAAAATCTGCAAATCGAGGAAGAGTTTGTTCGTCGGACTAGGGACGGTGTTGCTGGACCTTCTGTTCCCTGCAAAATTGAAGCATTTTCCTGTTGAGTCAGAATTAAGATTTTCTTTATACCAGGAAACGGCACTCAGGATGTTGATTTAAACCAAGCGCTGTCCATTTACGTCCTTTTTCTTGTATTCCCCTTCCCCCCACCCCATTCCTATCCCGCTTTTTTCACTACGGTTTAAAATGGAACCCAGAGCCCGGGTAAGAATTTCCTTACCTAATGGTTAGCCTTCCGGGCTTGTTTCTCCCAGCACTTAAAGAACGGCTTTCTCCCAACTGGAACAGGACTCAAAATAACCCTTTGATTTTTTTCCTGAAGTTTCTTAAAGCCTTACTCAAATAACTCTTTAAAACCTTCCTTCCCCACCACCCCTTCAACTTCGAAAGCATTGACTGGATTTGATAAACGATCCTGATTTTTATTTGGGCTTTAAACCGAAAAAAAAAATTTGTAACTTCTTCTCCATGGCAGCCATCTCTTTTTAACAGGCCAGCCTTCTAAAGGGAGTAGGGTGCAGG
>JANHFM010003152.1:124124-146520 GCA_032468115.1 Grayia smithii
GCAGAAAGCCAAAAACCCATTTGATTTTCAAATCTGAGCTTTCCCTCAGAAGTTAGCCCAAGCTGTGTTTCAAATTGGCATAATAGATACGTGGCATTAGTTTTATATGGCAAAGATACGGAAGAGGGAGAGGAAAAAAGAAATGAATTCTCCCTGGACCTTTCCATTCTGCCAATGACAGGGCCATCATCCCTGGTAGAAAGCCTTCCCACTGAGGACCTGCTCATGAGAAGTCCCCTGGTAGCATTCAGATGATGTTACTGTTCCTAATTCTTGTGCTGGACAAGGGTCTCATTGATGGCATCCACAGGTCTGGGAGCACAAGCTTCCCAAGGTTTTCACTGGCTTTAAAGAACACTTCCCACCTGAAGCTTTTAGTAGTCCTGGGTTAGGAAATAATGAGGGAAAGAAACAGGGAAACAGTTTTTCCAACTAAAAGCCTATGTTTTGTAATGCAGGAAACTTAATTTGGTCAGGATTTAAAGAGCGGACTGTAAAACCTGAAGTTAACTCTTGTTAATGAGGGAATAACCCAAAATAAATTTATTATACATGTTTTCTGGTTCAAATATTTTCTCATAAAATGCATTTTTATTAAAAAAATGTAAATGAATCTAATCCTTCCCCAGGTTTAATTTCAAATTTTCTCACTTGGCATGTCTTTCTTGATTTTCTTTCTTGAACCCCTCATTTATTTCATTGTGTATAGACATCATTAGGATAGCCTCAGTGACACCTTCTGTCTACAGTATATTATATGAAGATAAATCTCTCTGAGGTTGGTCTCCTTGTCCTTCACTTCCTGAAAGAAACTACAAAAATAAATGGGAGTTCTGATGTGCCCTCCAATCACATATATGATATTAGCACTCCATTTGTATAGCCTTCCAGAGGACTCCAATGCCTTTCCACCACCCAGTCTCCCAGTCTCCCATTCTTCCTTTTTCTCTTCTCAGTTCTGTTTGAGACATGAGCGTCCTTCATTTCTAGAGTTCATAAATAGGTAATTACGGACTTTCTTTTCCAAGGGAATCTCCTCCTTTGGCCCACTTGTATTGACAAAGAGGAAGAAGCTCAACCACACTGGGATGCTGAATATAATGGAAAGCCAAGGCAGCAACATTTATTTACTTGTTAGCACATGGAAGACAAGAGTAACTTGCAGGCTGACGCCTACAGTCATTTGTTACTTGTCAGGATATTTACTGGCTGTACAGCCCAGGGGGAAAGCACCAGAGGTTGAAATAGGCCAAAAGTTCATTTAAGAGCCAGCTTTGCAACTCTGAGGATTTAGCTCTGACCAACATTTATCCGGAAGGTAAATGAAAAGGTGAAGTTTCTGTCTGCTCAACGAAAATGAAAACAGCTCGTTTTCCTTTGCTTCCTAAAGCAATAAGCACCTATTTCAAAACACCTATTTTATTTACTTGCCATAAAAAAACGAAGGGACTCTTTGCTCTTCATCTTGTGCAAAACAGGATTAAGAAATGGTGGCTCTGAAAGTGGCCTTTGGGAGTTGTTTGCTTGTCTTTATTTAAGTGTGAAGAATGATTTGCAACAATTAAAATTCCCCCCTCCCAATAACAGACAAATCAAAGTCCAGCAGCTACAAGCTTTTTATTAAATAAAAAAATAGAAGGGGATTGCAAATGATATCAGGGGGTAGAGATGGAAAATGGATGGCAAGTCAGAGCAAATAAATAACTAATAGATGGATAGGGTAGATCGAATTTCAATTTCATTTGCCTTTCTCTCCTTTCCCCTTTCAACAAAACACAATTGTGTTTCTAACTTTATTTCACAACTCATTAGAATGTTGATTGAATTAAATTGCTCTTAAGAACTCTGCTTCTAGACACAAAGGCGATATGCAAAGCAAAGCTATTTGGATTTTTTTTTTTTTAAAGAAGGCAAAAGACATTTTAAGCAAACCCCATAAATGTTTAAGTATCTCTTCAGTGATTATTTTTTAATGAGGAAAAGGAACATTTTCTATCATAAAGAAGTCTTCAATACCTCTTACTCTCTTTCACACACACACACACACATTTCTTTCTCTGTTAGGTGAGTCCCTTATAGCAGAAATGGGGTGAAGGCTCTTTTTGTTTCAGTGAAGGAGAAAAGTTCTGATGATTTTTGTCACCATCTTTTCTAACACATAGAATAGACTTTGAATAGTTTTAACTTTCCCCTTCTTTTCTTCCTCCCCCAACCTCTTTTCTATCACTTCCTTTTTCTACCCCTCTTCCAAAGTCTTTGAGGGAAAAACCTTTTGACGTATCCATGTTGTTAATCAGATCGATGGGGAAAAGTTTGATTGAAGTCCCTTTGTCATGCAAATGCCAAGGACTTGATGGATGATGGCAGATATCTGACAAAGTTTGGGAGGCATTTGCTCATTGGGCTTGAAGGGAACCACGTGGTTTAGATCCCCTTCCACCCCACCACCACCTTCTCCCATCCCCCATTCTGAAGCTTCAGGAAGGAGGGGGGATTTTAAGCCTGAAGATCCATAGATGGGAAGGGTGGTTCTCTTCATCTCTCTTTCTCTCTCTCTCTTCCCTTTTCCCCCCTGGTTAACTTTGACATACTATCTAAAGGTTGTAGGGCAGAAGGAATCCCCATAAAACAGGGCAACCCTCTTCCATCATTGGCAAAGGAACAATACCTAGAATGAACTTCTTTTTAGACTATGCAATTTGTAACCGTGGGATGAGCGCCTACCCGCCCAAGGAGTACCAGCACCTCGACCAAGGGACCACTTCCTACCCAGCCTGCTCAGGTACCACTCCAGCCTGTGACAGCTATCAGTCAGATGGGCGCTTTGGGGTGATAGGGGTGGGTGCTACTGGGCCCAATGCCCACCACCAGCAGGGCCCCAGCTATCCTCCTCCTCTTCCTCACAGCCCAGCTAGCCTTGGTATCTCCTTCACCAGCCCTTCTCACCAAGGAGGAGGAGGGGGATACACAAACTCGGGTTGTAACCCCAGCTTCACCAACCCTCAGTTCTACCATGGGTCCCCAGAGACGGATGGAGCTTACTTTCAGACCTCGGCCTACCCTGCCAACTTGGCTCAAGCTTCCTCCCATTCTTCTTCCCATCTAGTGGGAAGTATACCTGATGCTTTTTGTGCAGCCACCCCCAGCCAATTCCAACCACACCAATATGGTTCTGATCAGGGGGGCTACTTGCAAGGGGCTTTGGGCAATCTTTCTCCACCTCTATCTGAGAACAAAGAGCCGAGAGCTTGCCGGGCCCATCCATATCCCACGGCTGCTGCTGCTGCTGCTGCTGCTGCTACCACTGCTACTACCAGCCAGACCTTCGACTGGATGAAAGTGAAAAGGAATCCTCCCAGAACAGGTAAATCTCTGACATCCAGAGAGATGAGTGTATGCTCATATTGCTGCCTTATCAGGATCCTATCAAAAAAGGGATTGGGAAGGGGACAAAGGAAGCAAGTGGGAATGTGGCTTCTGCACTGGCTCAGGATTTCCTCATCTACCTCACACTAGAGACCCCAGAGACATCTTCTGAGATGGCTACTGTTGAAAAGAGAATCTGCTCCTGGAAAGCAAGAGTGTCACTCCATCATTAACCTTGGTCTGAGAAGGCAAATCATAAGATGGAGGGAGGGGTGGTAGGAAGGAAGGAAGGAAAGAAGGAGGAAAGAAGTAAGTAAGTAAGAAGGAAGGAAGTAAGGCCTGAGAATAGTTGAGATGGGAAAAACTTCTCTCTATTTCCAGAATTGCCAAATGGAAAAGAGAAGGCCAGACTCATTTGGTGACTGTGCAATTGATAGTTTCAGAAGTAATTGGTTCAAACTGCAGGAAGAAAAAAAAAGGAAGTATAATGATACATGTGAACTTACAAAAAAATAGGTGAAAGAGTTTCCGTAACTATGGTGCTGTGATAGGGCAGCTAGTGCCATTGCATTATTTATTTTTTATATGATAGATAAGGCAGAAAAAATTATATTTCCCAAAGCTGTTGAATCAATAAAAAAATCCAGGTAGATTAGAGCAACTACAAACAAATGATAGGTGCTTTGTAGAATTCTCAACATTTCTGACAATTCTGACTGAGGCTTGTTACAGTGGAAATCTCACCAAAAAACCCAAAACCAAAACAACAACAAAAAACACCTGAAGACAGAAGGTTGTCTAATCTTGACTTAGACTGGAAAATAGAGAGTTTCTGAACGTACAAGAACTACAATAGCTCATAGCTTTGCTCTCATTTGATTCTGCTTCCGTATTTTGATCCATGGTTACCAAGAGAGGGCACTGGGAAGATTTAGGTCGTCTTATATTTCCTAGTGAAAATCAGAGTTGTCTTTTTATTCACAAGAATAGAATCCTTGTCGTAGATGGGCCCAGCCCTGATGAAGGAAACCTTTCTACCACTATTAACCTGGGATTAAAAACCAGAAAAAAAAGCATTTGCATGAAACAGATGAACATACATGCAAAAGAGCTGCTTGTTCATGGAAGACCAACCCAATTAGGATTTTACTAGGTACTTATTCTTTGAATAGGAGTTGGTTGAGATGAATTTTTATGCAATTGCCTTCATCATTTGGGTTGGTTTTTGAATCCTTCAAAAGCCATACACTAATCAGTGATTCCCTTCCCTTTGAAATGAATGGGTTTATTTTAGACCTTGGTCCTGCCTAGAGTTGGTCCAGATTATTATTTTTCATTTTACCCAACTTTGATCAGATGCAGGGGAGACAAATCAGGAACAGAACTAATGTCCATCAATTCAGAAATTGGGATTGAAATTAAGAAAGACCCTGGTCTGTACAGAATATGTTGAAACAGTTGAATGAGGTAGCCCTGACATTAAAGGTGAGTTCACACATAAGTCAAAGTGCAATGTATTTTGTATTGATATTGTAGTGGCTTGTGTGAACTGTGGGTTTTCAGAGACTTGTTACATGGCTTATTGCTATGTAGAAATCCAATCATAGATAAGATATTGGACCATCAATACCAGTAAAGCTGAGTTTCCTTCCCAATTATTTTTAGTATATAATAAGGCTGGTGGGACATGTCTTTCTATAGACACAACATACTGTTGCCTCAGCATGAAACATATGGAATCTTGTCAGGTCAGGATTTAGGAGAAAAACTTTTAAACAGAGGCAGAAGTTTTTTTCAAGGCTAAAAATTTCAGAGTGTCTTTTCCCAGGGCATTAAAAAAAAACTCTAGTGTTTTGGGCTGAAGAGGGTGAAGGTTTTATCAACCTGATCTGATATTTTTTTAAACTTTGTTTTCCAATCTTTTCCTAGATCAGGTTATTTCCCTACTTATTCCAAATCAGCCTGACAGAGGACTGACTGATCTAGAATACAAATGACCTTTTGTGCCAAAACCCTGCAGGAATTCTTTTATAAATATAAGGATCAGAACACAATCTGTACTAAAGATCAGAGCACAATCTTTCCTAAACCTAGAATTAGGGCCTGAAAAATCTTAATGGGGTGTGAATGGATTGCCATGAAAGTTAAACCCCCATTTCTGAAAGGCTCAAACTATGTCTAGAATATATAGAGGAAGCTTTTCAAGTTGATGCCCTCCAAGGTGTGTTGTATCACAATTTTCATGCCAGCTTGAAAGTATGCCTTACAATACAATACATCTAAAGGTTACCGGCCAGGAACTGCTAATCTAAAGAAAAGTAAAAGGTGCCACTTAACATCTTCAAAGAGCTGGACTTCTGCAAGGCACACACCTGCTTCTATCTGGGTTTATATCAGAGATTAATTAATATCAGTTGATTGCTGGTTTGTTTTGGAAATAATTCTAATCAATTGTTCGATTGTTTCTTTCTCCGTTTCTGACTCATCCCAGCAGCGAAAGTGACTGCCTATGGATTAGCCGTCCATGCCAGCACGATCCGAACCAATTTCACGACCAAACAACTGACGGAGCTGGAAAAAGAGTTTCACTTCAGCAAGTATCTCACTCGAGCCAGGCGGGTGGAGATCGCTGCTACTTTGGAGTTGAACGAGACTCAGGTAAAAATCTGGTTCCAGAATCGGAGGATGAAACAGAAGAAGAGGGAAAAGGAAGGACTGGCTGGTCCCCATCCCATTGCCGCCGCGGCTTTCAGCGACTCTACCAAGGAAAGCAGCGAGCCTACGTCGTCGGACAGATCCAGCGGGCCCTCCACTCCCGAAGCTTCTCCAAGCTCGGTGTCCTCTTGAAGGGGAAGGAGGGCTAGTTAGGTCGAGTCCTGCCCACCGAAGTAACCTCCCCTTTCAAAGAGGCAGCTGCTCGGTTTGTAAAGTGAATAGACGGTCCTAAGCTTATGGGCACAAAAGACAAACCCACTCGAAAGAACCACGAACACACGCGCATATGATATCTATGCACACACGCCCCCCCTTACGAAAAAGAAACGCGTATTTTCGAATGTAGGAACTTTTGCACAATTTTTTTTTCTGGATACTCAAGAGTTAGTTAAAATTATACAAATGACTTCCAACAGGATTGCTCATAAAATGTAGATTTTGATGTTCTCTCCCCTTAAGCTTGTGTATCTATGCCTTTGCTATTAGATTCATGTATTATATGTTTCTTTGTTACTTCTAGCTTCGGAGTAGCACGAATGTGAATGTAATCTCCCCATCACTAGAATACCAGCAAGGTATTATAACACCTCATTTTAAATACCTCATTGTCCTTCCTCCCCTCCTTCTTTTTTTAAAGCACGAGATAGAAGAGGGACCTCTCTACCGATCTTTAAGCCTCTTCTATGTCTAGCTGTGACCTCCTTTTATTTCTCATTTTCATAAGAACAATCTATATTTTAAAGGTTAGTTTACTACATCTAACATCTCAGGGACAATTCTTTTCCTTCCTCCATCTACTCCCTGAAAGTTAGGAGTTATACTTTCAGTAATAAGAAATTTGGAGGGTAGGGAGGGAATAACATTTTTTTCATAAAGAGCCAAGAGACTTTAATCACAGATGTAAGATTATTTTTGTCTGTCTGCTGTGCTATTTGTTTTATATCCTTTCTTACTAGTCTCACAGTAGTGAGTAGTTTTTTTTAAAAAAATACTCACTACTGTAATTTTTAAAAAAAACTACTGGTAGTTTTTTAAAAAAAATAGAGATGCATAGTAAGAGAAGAGAAACAAGAGGCCTTGGAGAAATAACTTTCCTTCCACCCAACTTCAATTTTGCATTAGAAGAAGATGATACTTCTGCACCTTGACTATTGCTCATCCATATTAATTTTTGGCTGAAATTGCTTTTATGTATTAGCTAGTCCATACTGGCTGTGGGAATGAAAAAAATCCACTAAAAGGGAAGTCAAAAAGTATGTGTTGTTTTTGATTTGCCTTTGAAGCCAACACCAAAGTTCTAAATTCACAACCGTCATTGCATCAAGAGTATAATTGTGGGAATATGCTTGAATGCCCTATTTATACACTAGTGTTTTAATTAGCTCATCCCTTCTTAAGTGGTTTCAAGATAAAAGAAAGGAAAATGCAACTGTTAATTCAGATTAATTTAAAAATATGCAAGCCTATAAAATCCACAGATTTCTTAACCAGCCATTCCTTCCAAGGAGCCTGAGGATATAATGTTGGAAGGAAGGGAGGAGGGGAAAGAAAACCTTAAATATGCAGGTATGCATGCCAGTCCTATGGACTGAGTAGAGACAAGCCTTACTGAATTCACTGATGCTGACTCCCAATTAGCAGATGAGCCTGGGACTTCTTTGATGTCATATCTCAACACATGTACAGAACACTAAGATTTACTACAGAAATTAACCATTTTGGAGAAGATATGCTTCAGGCCTCAGATTTTGGAACCCAGATTTTGAAGTCTGCTTAAATCAATCAGCAGCCAAATAAAATAAGATGAAAACTCCAAATTCTAAACATTCTTATTAGGGAAGTTAATTTCTTCCTTTGGACTTCATTTACTTTAGTAAAAAACAACAACAACACTCCAAAGAATTAGATTGAAATAACTCAGTGAATCCATTTCAATCTGAAAAGGACACTCTAATAGATTCTTTTGATATGCAAATAATTTCAGGGGGGGTGAGAATCCCAAAATATCTTTCCTTCTCTTTCTTGATATTCAGTCGAAATCTTTGTATTTTTAAGCTAGTCCCATTTCCTTCAATGATGCTTATTCAGATGACTGGAGCATTGCATCACTAAGCATGTCAGCTCTGAAGGAAGCCTCACTGAGTTTAACAGAACTATTTGAGAGTGTGTGTGTGTCTGGGACTGCATCCTTATTGCTAGTGTATTCATGTGTGTGGGAAGGTGGGAGTGTTCTTCCAAACTGATGGCCAAAAGGATGAAGGATATGCCAACCTTGGAGAATCATATTTTGACCTGTAAAGATGCTTTACAATCTATCAGCCTGTGAAACAGCCTGCTGCACAAACAGATCAAGGGTTAGAGGGATGCATGTAAAAAGCAAAGGAAGGGTTTCTCCAGGGAGGCAGTAGCTATCTAGTTTACTAGTTCAGACACTCACTATTGGAAGAGAATTGTTTTACTTGATGTATTAAATTGGAAAACAATTTCACTTTATAATTAGCAGAAATGACTTATAAAGCAGTGCTTGCTTCATATACTATATATGAAAGGCAGGAATCTCCCAGTTATGTATGTCATGATGTTGCTTTTGATTTTTATGAAATAAATGGGATTTATTAGTCATATCTCATTTTAGTATAAATATAGCTCCAACCCTTTGAGATCTTACTTAAGACTTTATTTATGCAAGATGAATTTGGGTTGAATCTATTTATGTATACTAACAGATTCTCCTCTATTTATTGTATTTACCCTATAAACCTATCCTTTTTTCCTATGAATATGGGTGGAAATGGAGCAGAGATGTTGGATTTTTTCCCCCAGTCTTACGAATATTAACTTTCAACACTCTTTCTCCATATTTTGCTTTCTATGCTGGTTGAAAATGCTAAAAACCAGTAAAGAAGTAATAAATTGGGGGCTGGGGGGGGGCTGGTTTGGAACAAAACTTTAAAAGCTTGAATTATTTCATTGCTACCTTTAATTAGTATTATTTAGATTCTAATGCAATAATCTAGAATTTTAAGATGAAACTAGAGACAGTGTCTCCTCCCCATGCTTTATATTTGGAACCAAAACTACCTCAGAATAAATAAAGTTTACTTTTTCTCAGGACTTAGAGCTAATTATTTGTTTATCTGTTCTTTTCTCACCTACTCTACCCCCTTTTCAGGGTAGTACCAATAGCTTGGAAAAGGCCAGATCACTAGGCAACAAAATAGTGTTGTACTGTCCTAGGGGTCCCCACTTATATTCACCATGTCTGTACATCTCACTCCTTACCAAGCAGGAGCAAAGGCATTATAGTATGTTTTTCATTTGTTTTTTAAGGAAAAAAACATTGAGCTGGACAAAAAATGAAAATAGACCCGATATCTTAATTCCCCAGATAGTATCTTGCCTGGGGTTCATCATCCCTGGCATAGCCATGTCATGAATTGAGATTTTTCATACACCTCCATGTCTTACCCAAAGTTGTCTGTCCCAGTAGTGGGGAATGTATGACTTTCTAAATGCTTTTGGACTATACTTCCTGGCATTCCAGACCATATGCCATGTTCTCTGTGACTAATGCAAGTTAGCAACATTTGCAGATCCACATGTTTGCCTTCCATTGTATTAACTAGAAGTGCTAGGAATTAAAGTTGGATCATTTATTTACTCAGTCATTGAGCTATGACTCAATGGCAGATATTGACAGCTTATTCCGGAGCATTCACTATGGTGCTACTATTATGTGAATAAAAATTTAGGGAAGAAATCAATGACCTTACTCAAGAGGGTGGGGTGGGGGTGGAGGTTTCCAATTATAGAAAGTTAATGTCACATTTTGAATGTGAATTAAGAAATATACTTAGAGTATCCCTATGGTCATGTCCAAGGTTAAAATCACTGTACCTTCATTACCAACAAAACATCAGAAAGCAAGAATAATTTCAGTGACAATGTATTGTTTACAGAAGACATTTCTGTTCTTTAAGTGGACTGCTTAGGAGTTGCACTCCCCAGAATAGAGCTATTACAAAATAGTTTACCAATTAAGACAAATGCTTATAAATGACTTGATTTAATAAATGTAAAAAGAACAAGCTGTATAAGCAATATGATCATTTAATAATATTTCCAATTGGTCACATTAAGAATGACAATTTAGTAAACTTTCAGAGGGCTTGAGGATTACACAAATCTCTGGGGCCTTAAAATTGTACACTCTGACAGAAAATGGTGTTAGTTTCTTTTGTCTTTCTCTCACTTTAAGTGGCTTCCATTTTCAGTAAAACTTCTAATGTAGATAAAGTTACTGACAAAGATGGATTTCCACACTGTACTTTAGATCTCATCTACTCATGGTTTTGATTTGTTAACCGCTTTTTTTACAAAGCCCGATAGAATCAAGTAGCTAGAAAAGGTCATGCTTGTGTCAGCTTGTCCAGATACAAAACAACTCTTCTGGGCTTCATCTAAAATTCAAAGGAAATTGCTGGTATTTCTTTTTTTTTTTCCTCTTTTTTTTCTTTTTTGCATATGTCAAGCTTTCCTCTCCTTCAGAAGCAGCAAAACTGGAGGGGATCTTTTCTTGTCCTCTTGTCTCCATTCAGTCTCAGGGTCACTGTTCCATTTTCTCCAGATAGCAGCTCTTGTCTTCTGTTAAATACCACTGCTTTTCTTAATCTCCGTCTTTCAGATTCAAGCCTTATTTATTATTTTTTTAGCTCTAAAGGAGCTCACAATGATATAAATATCTTTCTGATCCATTTTTATTTCATAACTTATTCCTCTGAGGTATGCTAGGTTGACAAACGGATTGGCCCAAGGTTAATCCAGCACATTACCATTATATCACACTATCTCTCCTACTTCTGTTTTCATAAAATGTAGCTAATATAGACATATAGACATAAAGATATAAACAAAGTTCAGTAACTCCAACACACACACACACACACACACACACACACACACACACCGAGAGACACACACAAACACAAAAGCAAAACACCCTGCAGAGGAAACATTAGAAAGAATACAGTGGTCATAGAATTTAATTCAGTCTTTTATTTTGGTCACAGACCAGACATAACACAAATATCAAAGAATGCCAACTAATTGTTGAAGGAGGAATTATGTCCATAATTATGAATTTTGTACATTTACCTATGAGTATTAGATCATTAAATGTGCAAAATTTCCTTGTGAGCAAAACTGCACAGAATTGTACTATTAAGCTACTGAAATTATTCTAAATCCTTGAATTCTATTCATTTAAATTGTTAAACAATTCCATATATTATTTGTGAGATCTAGCCTTCTTTTTGCCCATTATTTATTTTTTCCATTAATTCACTTAAAATCCATTTTCATAAGCATTCCATCCAGTTATCTTTGTTTTTTCTTTGCCCTTTTGTCCATCATGGTATTGTTGCTTTATCTCATCTTTCAATTACCTCTCATTTTTGTTTCTATTTTCTTGTTATTTATTGTCTCATCTTTTCTATTCACTACCTGCCTTATGCCTCCCATTCCTGTTTTCCTCTTTCCAAAAGTAAGGATGAAAATGCGGGAAATGGGACTGCCATATTCACTAAGTAGCTCTGTGTGCTATATAGGAGGGATTTTATGTATAGGTATCTATGTGAGCATGAATGTGTAAGGCAAACATTTTTGACATGGATCTTGAGTTAAACTGTTAAAACCACTGTCTTTCTCAAAGCAACTGGAGTTCCTTCATTATTACAAATTAAAAGAAATTCCTAGGTTGTCTTTCTTTCTTTCTTTCTTTCTTTCTTTCTTTCTTTCTTTCTTTCTTTCTTTCTTTCTTTCTTTCTTTCTTTCTTTTGAAAGGCTTCTAAATAATTTATGACAGTGACTTGGCTGGTTCTTCTAGTCATGAAGATCTTCAGAAGGAATGTTGAGCAGTTCCCAGTCATTTCCTTAAAAGTGGCAGAGCAAGAAAAGACGTTCAAGAGACTGTGTGGCTCCCTGTCAGTGACATCTGTTCTTAGCCCTTGGTGGGATTCCTCTCTCTTCCTTGCCTTAAAGCGTTTGTTCTCGCCATGTGAAGCCTTTTGATCTCAGGAAACCACTTCCTATTTAAAGGGAAGAAAGAGAGGACTTTTGGTCAACTTGTAACTTTTTCGCTGAACTAAAAGTTTAGCTTCCCAGCTTTTTTCTGGTGTTTGTGACAGTTTGTCTGAACAACAGGCAAGCGTAATGAGAAATGGTATTTTGCATACTGTCACTTTGTATGCTGTTTCTTAAAGCATACTCCTTAGAGTTTAATCAAAGAGCTAATTTTTAACAAGTCTCTGATCAGCCTGACAGTTGATGAAAATAATAATTTTTTGCTTGCGTAAAATGCATTTTGTTAAATAACAGCTATTTCTAGCACACTATTATTTATTACTTCCTTGACTACATCTTGGACAAAGACACCTTATTTCTTGTGGTTCATTATGAGTGCTATAGTTGGTTGAATTAAGGTGCCAGATTTGGGCTGAAAAAATCTAGGTGAACCCTACATGGCGGCAAGCAGAACATTAGCTCTTTGCTGCTGTCCAGACACTTGCTGCTTGGATCTGGTAGCCTTCCTTGAAGGAATTTCAGAACACAAGTTATTTCCATATCTTCTGAGAATGGTGGGGGACAGCAAAAGAAAGCTGGCACTTGTCTATCATAAAAAAAAAGAGACATGGCTGCCTTAGTTAACATATTGGGTTTTCGGAGGATGTAGCAAGATCTTGGAAGGCAGGTTTGTATGTGATGTGGGGCAGTTTTGCGCACTCTAAGCAAGAACCTATCCTGTCTCTGGTACTACAGTCAATTTTATCAGTAAACTCTTCAGTTCTGTCCCTGGAATAGGAGATGTTGAGTTGACAGCGTCTCCTGAGCCAGGTCTGTTAGAAACATTTAGAATTTTTCATTTAGTGGCATACTTATAACATATAATTATCCATATCTACCAAATTTCTACCAAATTATCAGAAGAAATGTGTATGTTTCTGCAGGACAACTTGGAAGAAGGTGAAATAAGGTACCCTAGAATATCTTTGTTAAGTGGAGTGGAGTGGAGGCTAACTTGGAAATTGGAATTTAGTTAATTTAGCTGCAACACTTTCCAGAGAAGAACTGCTTTCTCTACATTTATAATGCTTGGAGCTCATTCAGATGGCATGTGTTTCACAATAAATATACATGTTGCTCATTTATTAGATTGCAAATAACTTCCGTCAAGACTGTATTGAATTATTAAGGATGGTGAATTTTTCTCCACTCAACATTTTTTTCCTCTAGAAAATGTCACATTTCACTTCCATTGTGATCATGAGAATAGGGTATAGAACTCCTTCTCAACTGAATGTGCCAAGACTGTGGATCCCATCATGCACAATGCACGTACTCAATTTACAACCATTCATTTAGTGAGTGATCAAAGTTACAATGGCACTGAAAAAATGACTGTTTTTCTCATGTACAACCATTTCAGCATCTCTGTGGTCACATGATCAAAATTTGGACACTTGGCAATTGGCTCATATTTATGACAGTTGCAGCATCTCAGAGTCATGTGATCACTTTTTGTGATCTTCTGACAAGCAAAGCCAATGGGGAAACCAGATTCACATAACAGCCATGTTACTAACTTAACAACTGTAGTGATTCACTTAACAACAATTGCAAGAGCAGTCGTAAAATGGAGCAAAACTAACTTAAACAACATCTTGCTTAACAACAGAAATTTTGGGCTCCGTTGTAGTCATAAACCAAGGACTACTGTATTCTGGAAATTACAGTCCTAATGCATCTGGAAGGAAACACATTGCATAAAGCTGGTATGAACTGTACTTGCCTGAATGTCTCAGAGAATTTAAGTAAAGTTGGAGAAAAATGTATGCATTTACAGGTAATCCTCAACTTACAACCATTTGTTTAATGACCAAAGTTACAATGGCACTGAAAAAAGTGCCTTATGACTAGTTCTCACACTTATGACCATTGAAGCATCCCTACAGTCACATGATCAGACTTCAGGTGCTTGGCAATTTGCATAAATTTGTGATGGTTTCAGTGCCTGCAGTCTTGGGATTGTCATCACAACATTCTTAGGGAGCTTCTGACAAGCGAAGTCAATGGGGGAAGCCAGATTTGCTTAATGATAGAATGACTCACTTGACAATTCTAGTGATTCACTTAACAGCCATGGTGTAAAGATCATAAAATGGGCAATGACTCACTTAGCAACCGCCTTGCTTAGCAACAGAAATTTTGGGCTCAGTTGTGGTTGTAAGTTGAGGACTATCTGTATTAGAAAACAAAATGTATTAAAATATAAATGAAGTGATGTCTCCTGAACACTGATCATAATACCATGAAATTTCTCATGTGCCGATGCCTGATTTTTGTTTAAACAGTAAATGTTGTATCTCCTCAAGAAAGCAATCCTTTCTGAAACCCCTGGTTCTATTTGATTAAGATAACATAACACTGATAATGCGATGCGTCTGTTACTTCATCAGTTTAAGTAAATTGGCTGACCGCTTCTGGCCCTTGCAACTGCAGGAAAGCATCAAAAGCAAAGTGCAGGGTTACTTTCTTGTTTGTTGCTCGCACAGGAATTCTTTAGTGGAACCCAAATTAAATCCCATGACTTACTCCCCACCCCAACATACAGGGATGCAAATAATTCCCCTGTAGGTTTGAGCCTAGCCTTGCTGTTCTTAGAATGAACTGGTGTCTTCTTTGTGGCTCGGAAAAATATACCTATCTTTTCTTCAGTTTACATATTAGTCTGACAGCTCCGTTTCAAATCTTCACGTGCTTTCATTCAATATTTACTCAGCCTGATGGGTTTGCCTAGAGTTCTACTCTTCAGTCTGCCTTGTCTGGCTAGCTCCTCTTCCTCTCAAGCTTTGGTTCACCGAAAGTTCAACCCTAAATGAATTCACCAAAGGACAGGCTTGGGCTGTCCAGAGGTCCAAGAATGGGGTCATGCATAGGTCTTCCCACACAACAACCCATGCTTTCCAAGGCCTGCCAGTCCATCAGCACTCCAGGCAAGAGGTCTGCTTTGAAAAATTATTTTGGGCTCTAAGGGTGGGGTGGGGTAACAAACTGCAAGCTGGTAACAAGAGAACGCCAAACATATTCAGGGACAGGCTTTCAACAAACGGATCAGAGGTCAAGCCTACAGGGAAGGTGAGAAAAGTTCACAAATGTCCTTAATTGTAACAGAGCCCTAACTGAGGTGTTCTTTGCTTTTTGTAACCCTGTACTGTACTGTACTGTACCATACAGACCAATATGATTGGTAGGGTGTGATAGCATAGGGCGTGTTTGAGATGGTGTACTTTGTTTACTCTGGTCTTAAGTAATTGTTGATTTTGAATAGGAAGTAAATTGAAAAGCAAATATCTATGATATATATGTATATGTGTATGTATATGTATGTGTGTTGCACACACATACACATAAATAAATAGATACGATAGATGGATAGATAATGTCATCTGTCTATATCTATCTATCTATCTATCTACCTATCTATCTATCTATCTATCTATCTATCTATCTATCTATCTATCTATCTATCTATCTATCTATCCTTCCATCATTCTATCTTGCTTTAGTCCAGAAACAAAGTCCAAGATATTCTGCAGAAAGAAACAGACTTGATCCATAGTGGTTGGGGTCACCAAGGGCAAGAACCAGGCTTACCTCAGAACTGCCCCTTTACTTTTATATAAGTGAATGGTTGCTATTCATTCCTGCACAAAAATGAAAGCACTGCAGTTGGAAAGAGTGGGTGACTAGGATCTTGCTGACAGGGATCCAGTAGGCCCCTCTCCCTGCAGTTGACACTACAGAGCCTCCCCTCCCTCATGATGACAGGTCTTTCACTAATGATATCATAAACACTGGGATTGGGTTTTATGCAGAAAACTAAATTATAATTTAGTTTATATAAATTTAGATTATAATTCATAGAATAGAATTGCTGTCTATTTGTTATGTGCTATGTTCAATTAAATCAATAAATCATACTCAATTTTTGAATGATATTTTACTTTGCAGAATATCTTAAAACAATAAATGCCTGCAAGAGACTCAGCTACAAAATAATACATCCTACTTTAACCTAGACTTGTGCAAACCTTGCCTATAAACATCTAAGTGGGTATTGTACAACTGTTGCCTGAAATTGAGATTGCTACTTCCCACTGCTAAGTCTTTCCATCTGATCTATTTCTGGGCCCAGTTTAGAAGTTCTGATATTGCCCCCAAAGCTTCTAGCTTGTCTCCTGCTTGTCTCCTGCTGTAGCCATTTGAGATGGAGAGGGTGGTAGCTTCTCTGAGGAATGCTTTTCTCGAAGAGATTTTTCTTGATACTTCATTCCTTCTATTTTCAGCACTTTTACTTTCCCAGACCTTTTAATTAACTCTGAAACAGTCCTCATGCTATTTTAATGCTGTTTTTATTTATTGCCAAGTTTATAAGTGTTGTATATCTTAATGAGTGGTGTTTTATTGATAGTTATGAACTGCCATGGGAAAAGGCATTTTGTACAGTATTGTAAATGTGAAAAATTAATCACTCAATCAAGTAAAAGTGATTAGTTTTGAAATTAGAGATGCCAGGACTCAAGTTTATCTGAATCACTCTCTTCTGCTTAATTTCATATGCTCAGGGTATATTTTTAAAATAATACTGAAAACTCACATTGATCAAAATTAGAGGCATGCATGTATTATTACTAATGTTATAATTATTATCCATGCTGAAAAATTTGACCAGCTCTTTTCAATCATTTATTGCCTGGTTGGGTGGGAATGAATCAGTTTTTATTTTGCAGTGTGTGTGTGTAGGGAGAAGAAGTTGCTTTGAAAGTTTCAGAATGGGTCTTATCACTTATCTTAATGTTATGATGTGGCTGGTGTTTTTCTCCTTGATTTATTAGCTGAAATCAAAATGCCAAACTACACTCTTGACAAATTAAAGATCCTTGCACCATTCATGTCAGCTGAATTTCCTGTAATATGAGTGACCTCTCTCCCTAATATTGTATGTAAGTGTGTGTGTGTGTGTGTATGTATGTGTGTATGTGTGTGTATATATATCTCCAAATTAATAAATCCTGAAAAATAATCTGAACTTATTCTATCTTTTAATCCTGTTAGAAACCCAATGCTTAGTCTGGGAATAAAGGAGATAACTCCAAAACATGTTAGAGGATGTGCACTTTTTTCACTACTTCATAATCACGCTCTCTTTCTCCAACCTAGCAACAGAAAGGAAGATGTGTCAAGGTCAGAGATGGGAATTTCTAGGCAAGCTTGAATTGTTTCCATCATTTTGCCTTTCCATCATAATTATATTTAAGCTCCTGTTGTTCTTCCATGTTTAAATGCTTGAAAGCATTTCCTTTCTCCTAACTCTCTGCTCCCCCCACCCCATCCCACCTTCAACTATTATACACATACAAACACATACTGTGTTGGTACCCTAGAAGACAAAACTCTTATTCTTCTATTATTGAAATTTTAGAAGGTAACCATGTTGTATGATTTGCAACTTCTTTCATCTCTCAGCTGGAAGAACTGACAGATTTCATATTTATCTGCTAGTAGAGAAATGGATAAGAGTGGAGTAGCTGGGAGCAGCAGGGGAATTTTTGAGCAAGTTATAAAAAGGAGCATCCAGTTTCAAAGGCAAAATTCTCATGTTTTCTCCTTCCAATTCCATGAACGTGATCTGAGAACAGTTTTAACCAGAGCTACCACATACTTAATAATGGAGTTGCCTTAAAGAAGCAACTCCTTAAAACAAGCACTGACTAGGCATAGTCTATAGGAATATAGATTGCATCTAGATATAGTCTTACAGTATTTAGATCAAAATTGATGTGATTTAAATTAGGCATTGAAAGTTAGGGTGCTGGTCTAGAAACCAGGAGACTGTGAGTCGTAGTCCTGCCCTAGGCATGGAAAATCAATTGGATGACTTTGGGTCAGTCATTCTCTCAGTCCAACCCACTTCACAGGGTTGTTGTTATGGGGAACCTAGGAGGAAGAATTACTATTAGGAATGTTGCTTTAAAAATCTAATAAATATATAAATACATTTACTTCAAAAATATATAAACAGGTACAGAGTCTGGGCTTTGCATAATGCAGTACACATGGGTAATATGATGTTCAACATGCTATAGGGATCAAGTCATTATTTTAGAATGGTGTGATAAATCCATCATGTTGTTACAGTATAAGTTAATTTGTTTAGGGATAGTATTAATATGTGAACCCAGCTGTTTTATTTTCATATTTCAAGTTTAGGATTCAGAACATTTAAACAGTTCTGATTTACTCAGGCAAATAAATAAATGAGGCCACCAAATACTGAGCAGGAAAGCAAAAAAATTCACTGAGGAGCAAGATATAGATAATTTTTTTGTGATAGATAAATGGCAGAAGTGGTTGCTTTTTGATAAGAGAGAGAAAAAGGTTATGAAAAAATAACTACAAGAATAAATATGCATACAGGAATTAGAAAGATCTAATTAAGTATCTAAATTTAAGAATATAACAGAGGCTTTCAAAATGGATTCATATTAGAATGACTGCATAGTAATTAGTTATGCCTTTTAAAAATTAGAATATATTCAAATAATATTATTTATAAACCATTTGAAATAAAGTTTAGGAATGTTTGGATACAAAAGTATATATCAAGAAACTGATTAAATGATTTTCAATATGATAAACATCTCAATTGCTAAGAGATGAAATCTTGGTGTCTGAGTAAGGAAAACTATGCCTATCTTCTTTTTCCAGAGACTGAAGATGGGGAAAAGTCGTACAGATTTCAGTAAATTTTGAATACATCCTATACATTTCAATAAGTTTATCAAGAAAACTCTGTAATGGATTATGCCTCATGAGTTGAACCTTGTTCCTCCCAAACAATTGCCTGCTGTTACTTCCTCACTTTGCATTACATAGTTCTAGTTCTGAATGAAAGAGAAAACGGAATGAAAATCTGGGATTTGAGGATATGGATATAACCTCACTTCAGGGAGATATTGCCTCTTGTTTCTACTTTTCCATAACTGTTATGAAGCTATCTATCTCTCATTTTTCCTCTCTCCTTTTTCTGCTTCCTCAGCAAACATTGTCAGCAGATCTTCAGACTGGGCCAGCAAACATAAGGCTTCCCTTGATGAATGAGGATTAACACTTTAAATCAGTTCCCAACTGATACAAATTATTTTAGTGTAACCCTGTGAGAGGTTCTCACGAATTCAATGGTTCATTGAGGCGCTTCCAAGAAAGAGGCAGCATGCAGGGATGCAATCAGGTGAAGCTTTATTTAAGGATAAAGCAGAGAAAATGAATTCCCTGGCATGGAGGCATCCATGCCTGGATTGAGCCCATGGATCAGTCCTGAAGGGAGCTAGAACAAGAGCCAAATAGCAGCCCCTGGGCAGAGGTTCTTATAGGGGCCCCCGGCCCTTCCCTTATCAATGGGAGTGAGGGGGATGGAGGGCCCATCAGTTAACATTGTGAATATAACAAAGCTTGATGCTTTATGTACTTAAGAATCTGGACTCTTGGGGTTTTAGTGCTAGTGAATGATGATTGGGTAGTATACTGAGATATATAATCAGGGACCCAGAACTATACAGAATCCATGAAAAAAATATTCAACGGTTCTTAACAAATTGAAATTTTTAAGGGGAGAATTTTTAAGAGTAGCCATTCTTAATTATGTTTATTATTTACATGTAAATGAAGCTAAATTTAGTTTTTGTCCTGAGACCTTCTATCCTCTTTGAAGTGTAGATCCTGAAATCCCCATTCAAAGACTGAATAAACTAAAAAAGTTGAATGTCTCCAGGTTAGAGAAAGATGGTAATTTCAAAGCCCAGTTGTCCAAAATAGGCCTTGCACCCAATAGAACTTAATGGTAAGAAAATAAGTTAGGGTGCCCTCAATCTATTTTAAATAGATCTTGGATGTGGAAACTTAGCAAAACTTACATCCCAAGATGAATCCAAGGTGTAAGTTCCAGAACCCAATCTTGTTTCATTGGATGGGCTGGGCACTGTCATCCCTGATGGCACCCAAACTTATTTTCTTGCAATTGAATTCTATTGGGTGCAAGGCCTATTTTGGATGACTGGGCATCTACCTGAGCTACCTGAGATATATATAATATTTAAGTATATTCAAACTATAAAAGACTGAATAGGCAGATATTTAACCATGAGTGAAGAACTTGCTCAGCTCTAGAAAAATACTGTTGCTTAGCTTACAGTATTTACTTCTCTAAAAAAGAAATGAAAAAGCAGAAAGTGAAATACTGTAGCTGAATGACATTGTTTCTGGAAGGTTAACTTTGTTTTCTGTGATTTAGAGAGTGATAAAGTTATGCTTTATGCTTCATGAACTGTGACAAGAATAATCTCCACAAAAGAAAACACATGAAAATTTTTTTCCATCCAATGGAGATGTTTATACTGTATGTATGTATGTATGTATGTATGTATGTATGTGTTTATATATATTTATTTATTTATTTATTTATTTATTTATTTATTTATTTATTTGTGGGATTTATATGCCGCCCTTCTCCCAAAGGACTCAGAGTGGCTAACAGAAGACAAATCCAATACCACAATATAAAACAGCAAATTAAAAACGAATTAAGATATCAAAATTAAAAATGTTAAAAATCATTAAAATCCCCTACATCAGATCAACCAATTTGATGAAATAGCCACATCTTTAGGTTGCGGCAGAAGGAACGGAGATCGGGAGCTGTCCGAAGCTCAGTGGGCAACCCATTCCAGATGGTTGGTGCACCCACTGAGAATGCCCTCCCCCTGGGGGCCGACAGCCGACATTGTCTGTCCGATGGCACCCTGATGAGGCCAACTCTGTGGGAATGCACGGGACAGTGGGAGGAAGTTGCTGGCAGAAGGTGATCCTGCAAGTACCCCGGTCCTAAGCCATGAAGGGCTTTCTAGGTAAGTACCAGCACCTTGAAGCGGATCCGGAGGACCACCGGTAGCCAGTGCAGCTCATGCAGGAGAGGTGTCACACGGGAGTAACAGGGAGCTCCCGTAACAACCCGCGCGGCTGCATTCTGAACCAACTGGAGGCTCCGGGTGTACCTCAAGGGCAGCCCCATGTACAGGGCATTGCAGTAGTCTAACCAGGAGGTAACAAGGGCATGAGTGACCATGCAAAGGGTGTCCCGGTCTAGGAAAGGGCGCAACTGGCACACCAGGCGTACCTGTGCGAAAGCCCCTCTGGTCACGGCCGCCAGATGGTCCTCTAAGGACAGCTGTGAATCCAGGAGGACACCCAAGTTGCGTGCCCTTTCAGAGGGAGCAAGTAGCTCCCTCCCCCCATCAAAAGTGATGGGACTTCTAGAGCACGGGACACTGGCATCCACAGCCACTCTGTCTTGGAAGGGTTGAGTCTGAGCCTGTTCCTTCCCATCCAGGCCCACACCGCTTCCAGGCAACGGGACATCATGGAAAGGGCATCCCTGGGGTGGTCTGGAGTGGAGATGTAAAGCTGAGTATCATCAGCATACTGATGATACCTCACTCCGAAACCATGAATGATCTCACCCAGCAGCTTCATATAGATGTTAAATAATATAATAATGATAGAGCTAGCACTCTTGGTTGCCCTTCTTGTCTGGCCTATCGCACAGGGCTAACAACAGTTCCTAGAGCTATCCAAATTTCCTCCCCTCCATACAAAAGGGAAAGAAACCAAATTGTAGGCTTTCTGATCTCACAACTATTTTTTCAGAACTGTATGTGTTTTGTACATTTATCTGTCTGTTTGCAAACAAACAAAAGTTGCTGCAACAGGAAATCTATTGAGCTGCAAAGCCCCATGTCTATTCTCTCTTAAATCCACTGAAATTACAAAGCAAAATAACAAATAAAAAATAGTGTGCCAGGATTTTTGCGATCAGACGTTTTTCACTATAGCTTTAATCATGGTTCTTTTATGCTATGGTGACAGGAGTGAAGGAACACAACTCAGAATTGATCGGAGTTGTTTGCATTGTTTGCAGAGCTTTGCAATTCTTTTCTGGTTCACAGCAAAATAAGAGATGTGATTTCCCTTTTATCTTCATTACAGGATTAGTGAGCTGCAGAGTGCCCATTTGTCCACCCCAAGGAACTGCCTTCGAATAATGGAAGCCTCTCAGGGAAGTGATATCGCATCCTGGACATGAACTGTTTCAACTCCTACCCTCAAAACGACGCTATAGAGCACTACACACCAAGACAACTAG
>JANHFM010003152.1:146620-166099 GCA_032468115.1 Grayia smithii
GAGAGTGGGGGAGGCGTGTTCTAAGTATTGGCGGGACAGCGCAGCCTTCCTGATTGGGTGATTGTTTGGAAGGCGGTCAGTATAAAGCTGTCAACCGCCATTGTAAGAGTGTGTGTAAGTTGTTGTGAATAAAGAGTTGGAGTTTCTCTGTCGTCTCAGTAGCCTTTCCTCATAGAATGCAATAGGACCGAACCGGGAGCAACTCATCACTGGTACCATCCTATCTCTCAAAAAGGCTGTTTCTATTATATGGGCCAATCTCCTGGGCACCTCCCATGCTGCATTAAAAACCCAGGAGGGGCCAGGTTCTAACAGGCAGGTAATCAGACCTAAAGATTGGAAAACCTTATTCACATCCTCAGGAGTCACAGTGTCAAACTCAGTTGAAGTAGTTTCACCTTAGGGCCTAAAGTGGGACTGAAACTCATTGGTCTCCTAGGTTTCTAAACTAATGCCTTTAATCAGTACACCAAACTGGTATACATGCATGAAGATCTGCACATGCACACACATACACATTGTGACCAAAAAGGGATTAACATTTAGAATTTTGTGTAGGAATTGAAAATATTTATTGAGACAAAATTAAAAAGAACTGGGATGGCCAAGACATTCTATTGCCTGAGACTGTTCTCATTTCATTTACAGAATGAAATTGTCAGTAAGTTTAACCTTACTCAAATATTGGTAATGGATAATCTGAAAAAATGGCATGTACCCATAATTCTATATGCTATGTGAAAGGAATGCCAATGGATTCAAGAAACAGTTGAAATTACTGCTATTTCTTAACAATTATTTGCCTACTGAAGCACTTATCTTCTTCTCTCTAATGATAGGGTCATCCCCTCCTCACCCAAAGTCTTAGGAAAAGTTACAGATGTTTTATCCTAAAATACCCATTGCAACAGGTAAGGACCAGAGAATTTTTAGTAACTTTATAAAGTTTCCAGATTAGGTTCTATACTAGAGCTACTGAAGAAATACTGGTATCAGGAAAGGAAATCTTTCTGTCTTTCCCAATAGTACTGTAAATATTGTATTTAAGGAAAGAGCCAATTGCAACTTCAGTTGCTTAAAAGAAAAGGAAGAATGTAGTCTCAACAACTTCTCTGAGAGTCAAAGAGGTTATCAAAATGTAAATGCCTTTGCTGGGGCTAAATGTTTGAGAAAGACCAGAAAACATTTTAGACATATTTATAGAGCCTGCCCTTTCCAGCTTCTGTATCTCTTTCATCTGAAATTTCACAAGTAAAAGGTGTGATTGTAATCATCAAACTGATAATGCCTAAGTCTGGTTTCAGGAAAGTCTATTGAAGTGGAAACCTGGCCAATGTCAGGTAAAAAAAACAGGATGTGTATATTTAATTTTATACATTCTTTCTTAAAATAAGCTCTAAGTATCTGCAATAATATTCCTCCTAAGTAGCTAATTAATTTATTATATTCTATCTTTATTATTTTTATGAATAACTCAAGGTAGCAGACACACAAAATACTTCCTCCTCCTCCTAATTTTTCCACAACAGCAGCCCTGTGAGATGGGTTGAGCTGAGAGAGTGGCTGGCTGAAAGTTAAGTCAGCCAGTTTTCTGCCCAAGGTGGGACTGAAAGTTACAGTCTCCTGTTTCTGTTATGGGGTTGCAAATATACGGTAATAGTTCTGGTTCTGTAGTTTTATAAAGGAAAATAACCAGGCTGATATGATGAAGACATTAGGCTGGAAACTGGGAGACCATGAGTTCTAGACAGTGGTGAAATTCAATTTTTTTTACTACCGGTTCTGTGGGCATGGCTTAGTGGGTGTGGTGTGGCTTGGTGGATGTGGCAGGTGAAGGATACTGCAAAATCTCCATTCTCACCCCACTCTGGGACCAGCCAGAGGTGGTATTTGTCGATTCTGTGAACTACTTAAAATTTCTGCTACCGGTTCTCCAGAACCTGCTGGATTTCACCCCTGGTTCTAGACCTGCTAAAGCCAGCTTCTTGGGACAGTCAGTAAACAGAAATGAGACAATGGCGAACATCTTCTGACAAATCTTGCCAAGAAAACTGTAGAAACTTGTCTAGGCAGTCTCTGAGAATTGGACACAATTGAATGGAAGAAAATTTAAAAAGGAAAAACGTTTTTTATTTCCACTGTGGCATCCAGGTTTTCATAATAGAAGAGATTATTGAGTCCCATGCCTTAGATGTGGGGCTAGAACTGGAGTTTTGATAATCTATTGCCCTGCAGACATTTCATCTTCAATTCCCATCAGCCCCTTTATGGCCACTGACAAGGAATTCTGCAAACAGTCATCTAAAATATATTGAGGATACCTGGTTGCCTATCCCTGGCTGAAAACTGTTAGCTGAAGCCTTTATTTTTCAAGGATTTCCTAAAAGCAAAGCATATAATGGTAATATGACTCATGCCATTGGGAATACCTCTGAGGGGCAATAAAATATTTTTCTGCTAAACTTAGGATCGAGGGATGAGCAATTTCAGTTGAGCTAACTGGACAAAATGAAAAGATATGGCAAAGCTTAAGTCAGCCTTTTCAAACCAAGTGCCTTCCAACTTTAAGATGCCAAAGTCAATAGGTCTGAGAGTTGAATTTTTGAGGTTTGGCAACACATCTGAAGGACAGCATTCTTGGAAAGATTAATCTATATATGTATGAATTTTCTAGAAAAAGTAAACAGAGCAAAATTTATACTGTATAAAATATCAATGCTGCCCTGGGATATTAGGTAAAGTAAAGGTAAAGGTTCCCCTTGCACATATGTGCTAGTCATTCCCGACTCTAGGGGGCAGTGCTCATTTCTGTTTAAAAGCCAAAGAGCCAGCGCTGTCCAAAGACATTTCCATGGTCATGTGGCTGGCATGACTAAACGCCAAAGGCGCATGGAATGCTATTACCTTCCCACCAAATTTGGCCCCTATTTTTCTACTTGCATTTTTTACATGCTTTCGAACTGCTAGGTTGGCCGAAGCTGGAACAAGTAACAGGAATTCACCGTTGCCCAGCACTAGGGATTCGAACCTCTGAACTATCAACCTTTTGATCAACAAGTTCAGCATCTTAGCCACTGAACCACTGCATCCCTCTGGGATATTAGGTAACTGCAGGCAAAGGAAGAACTATGTGAAAAATAAAATTTGTTTGGAATTAGATCCATGGAACTCTTATAGGTGGCCATTAGCAAATGTGACCTGTCCAGATTTATCCATGGAAAATATATATATTATTACAGATAGCTGAAAATGGGAGTCTTGGTGTAGTTTTTTTTTTTTTTACAAAATTGAGTAAGGGGAGGGCGAGAATGATAAGAAACTGACAATTTCCATCATATTTTTCCTGTAATTTTCTCAAGATATTTAAATTGTCTTTGTTGAAACAGTCAGTGACAGACTTTACCATAGAATCCTGAAACTGTGACCAAGACAACATTGTTTTTGGTGATACAGTCTTTTCCTCGGCTGGCATCCTCCAGAATGGCAGAGCTTTGCTGCTTTTGACATTCTGTTGCTCCCAAAGAAGTGGACAGGATCCTAGGGAGTATGCACACAAGAACCTGTGTTTTAGTCTCATGTCCCTCCTGGCTTGTGGAAGCTTCCCAGGAAGTGACAGGCGGGTGGACTCTGGAGGTATTAATGCTTCCCTACAGGAGGGGACAGTGCCCCAGCACTTTAAGAAGGTTGTGGTCCTCTTCTTAAGATACCATCACTGGACTCCACCTGGTTGGATAATTTCCGACCTGTCTCCAATCTTCCCTTTTTGGGGTGGTCGCGTGGCAGCTCCAGAGGTTTCTGGATGAAACAAATTATCTCAACCCTTACCAATCTGGATTCAGGCCTGGATTTGGGACAGAAATGGCATTGGCTGCACTTATGGATGATCTCTGGTGGGAGCAGGAGGGGGTAGTGCATCCATCCTTGTTCTACTTGACCTCTTGGCAGCTTTTGATACCATTGACCATGGTATTCTCCTGGGGTGATTTCAGGGGATGGAAGTGGGAGGCCTTGTGCTATCCTTGTTCACTTCCTTCTTCTGCGGCCGCTCTCAGTCAGTGTTGATAGGAGAGGAGAGATCCAGCCCTTGCCCATTGCTTTGTGGGGTTCTGCAGGACTCAGTACTCTCTCCACTCCTGTTCAACAGTTATATGAAGCTGCTAGGTGAGATCATCCATCACCACAGATTGAGGTATCAGCAATACGCTGATGATACTCAGCTGTATGTCTCGGCCCATGGTGAGTTAAGTGATGCTGTGTCCTCACTCTGGCAGTGCCTTGAAGCTGTTAGGAGCTGGATGGGGAGCAACAGGTTGAAACTAAACTCTTGCAAGACTGAGTGGCTCTCAGTTTGGGGATCATTGGCTCAGGGAGAATTGCCCACATTTGGTCTTGAATGGGGTGGCACTATGCCAAACAGATCCTGAGTATAATCTAGGGGTTTTCCTGGATTCATGACTCCTGCTTGAAGAGCAAGTGGTGGTCGTGGTCAGGAGGGCCTTTGCGCAACTGCGAATTGTGCACCAGTTACTCCTTTTTCTGGACCAACAGTCCCTACTCGCAGTCACTCATGCCCTAGTCACTTCCCAACTTGACTATTGCAACACGGTCTACATGAGACTGCCCTTGAAGAGCATCTGGAAGCTCCAGTTGGTGCAAAATGCAGTGGCCTGTATGGTTTTGTGCAGAACCCTGTGTGCACATGTATCACCTCTCCTGCGGGAGCTGCATTGGTTGCCGATTTGCTTCCGAGTGCAATTCAAGGTGCTGTTTTTCACCTTTAAAGCACTTCATGGCTTGGGACCAGGTTATCTGAGGCACCGTCTCTTGCTGATCACATCTACCTGACCTATCAGAGTGGGGATGCAGGGAATGTTGTGGGTCCCATCCCCGAGGGAGATACACCTATTGGGACCCAGAAGAAGGATCTTCTCCATGGTGGCTCCCTCTCTCTGGAACATTATTCTCCCAGAGATTAGAATGGCCCCTACTCTAATACTCTTCTGGAAGGTGCTAAAGACCTGCCAGCAGGCCTGAGGAACCCAGAGCAGGATGGGACCCATTAAATGGCTCGTGTGGGTGGGGGGTGGGAGGTGTGAGATGGGGGTGATTTTGTTATATTGTACGATATTAATTTATTTGATTCTTTTTGTTCGTTTTTATTGTTTTAAATGTGGTTTTATATTCTGTAAGCTGCTTTGAGTTGCCATGGGCGAATAGGCGGTAATATAAATTCAATAAATAAATAAATTCAATAAATAAATGCTCTCAGGCAAGTCTGAACATCAAAACTCATGGAATTCTAACTTCAATAATCAAATGGAGACAATATGAATATTCATAAGGGTACCAAATACACTTTATCAAACACCAGCATCAAATATTTAACTACTGAAGCTTCCATGGAGCCTTTTCAATATCATATGTTCTTTTTGTAGGCATAGTAAACCACTGTTGAGTAATGGCTAAATATCCCGAAGCATCTTATTTTTATCATCAATGCTGCTGTTATCACCACTGTGTTTAGTTCTCCAAGCGACTAGGCAAGATAGAATCATTTTCCTAACCCCACACCTCAGCCTAAAGCTCTTTCACCTTAAAATGGTTGATTGTTTACAGAATGTGAAAAAGTCTTATACACCACCTGGTTTCTGTCTACAGTTACCCTGGACAAGAAGTGAAACTGCTGTTCCATTTATCCTGGCCAGTTCCCTTTGGGTTTAAGATATTTCTGTTCTTTGTGGAGAAATAGTGAGAAAGTTTTGAGACAGAATGCTGTAAGCAATCAATATCCCCCCCCAAATGCTCTAAAATAAATGAGGGGATAAAAAATAACACATGTAGCAGCCAGGAATGTGGAACAGTTTTATGAAAACATCAGAAAGAACCTGTTGCTTTCTTGGGTCTTGGCTGTAGCTGACTGGGATCAGGATATGATATTAGTTCCTGTAAGATCTCCCTTGGCCCACATAGCCACTGGGCTTTCTCTTATCTGTCATCAGAGGAAGCAGGATGTTGAGTGGCATGGAACTGCACCCAATACAATTTCCTCAAAATGATAGATTTTGTTCACACTCAGAGACTGAGCAATCATTGTTGGAGGGGCGGTCAAGGCAAAAAATATCTCCAGGTCATATTGATTACAGGCCCAGTATCTTTATTCTGTTTTGCAAGGGAAAAGGGATAAAGGAGTAGTGTTTTTCATTTTTCTTGTAATCATTCCTTCTAGTACATGACTTTTGAATATAATTTGAAATGTTTTTGGTCCATAGTTGGTACCCTAAGTGAGATGTACCTTTTCTATTTCTATTCATTGTGCTCTGGATTGTGAGACATTTGTATCTGTGTTGTGGACAAGAAGATTGGTTATTATGGAACTTTGAGCTCATACATGGCAATATTTATTGGTTTCTTTTTTCAATGTTCCTCAATCTTCAATTCTAATGTTTTCAGCCACATTGGGAGTGAGGCAAAAAATTGTTTGCAAGGGATTTTTACTGGGCAGCTAACAACAAAGCAGCACTAATGCTTTGCCCGAGTCTGATGTATCTCATCCAGACTGACAACTAGCTTTTGGAACACCTTGTTCTGCGGACAAGGCACAGATAAAAAACAAGCCCTCATAATGGACACTAAGTTGTCACCAGATAAACTGTCACCATTAACATTTTCTGTGCTTCCTCCAGACTCCTTTTCCATTCTAAATGGAATGGACTTATAAGAATGGAAGTAATGTGAATACTAATTGAGCAAATACTATGAATTGCTGCTTAAATTAAAATACATGTGTTGTGCAGCATTTACTGCATGTAAATTTCTGGCCTTGGGAAGTTGAATCCTTTTATAGCTGTATCCTTGAATACTTATCTTTAAAAAAAAGCAAAACAGATTTATATAAGTTAATTTTCAAATTCTTTTTTTTAATTTCATTTTGAATAGTCAAATATATTATATTAATAAAAATGTTTTTTTCACCTTTCATATATGTAAGTGTATATATCAGTGTTTCTCAACCTTGGCCACTGGAAGATGTGTGGACTTCAACTCCAGAATTCCCCAGGCAGCAGAGCTGGCTGGGGAATTCTGGGAGTTGAAGTCCATACATCTTCCAATGGCCAAAGTTGAGAAACACTGGTATATATGTAAGTAAGTTTCTATCAACAAATGGTGCTCAAGGTCATTTTGCTCGGGGCCTGAGGAGAGAATTCTAATTTAAAATGTGCACATTGTATTTTATCATTATATTATGCACAATTCCTACTGACACTTAAACAATTTTCTGAGGAATGTCTGAATAGCTATGTATGATGATATTGCTTTCCAAATATTTGCAGAAGGATTGCATAGAGCAAGACAAGGCTGCATTTGAAATGAATCTATCTTGTTTTAGATTGCAAGTCACAGAATAATTGTCTTATGTTAGAGGAAGGCAAACTTAGGTTCATTGACAGAGAAAACTTCCTAACCATAAGAATGGTTTGACAAATAGTGGAATCAACTAGTAAGGTCTCTCCTTACTGGATTTATTCAAATAGAGGTTGAACAACCATCTGTTAGTTCTGCTTTAATTAAATTAATTTGGCCAGGTGCTTGTATTTAATTTTATATATGTATTTTATGTATTTGTTTATTAAACTTATTTCTATCCTGCAGCAATGAAAAATGACACTTGGCAGCTTAAATCACCTTTCTAACTTTAGAATTCACAGAGAATTTCATAGAATTTCCTAGAATACTGTCCACCCCATTCCATTTGTGTGTGGGAGGGAGATGCAGTCTCATATAGACTTTTTCTGTGTACCCATACAGTATTACTTGGTAGCAGCTGGTAGCAGTTTTACCAAGCTCTTGATAGGCCACTATAAAAAGGTGGTGGCCAACAAGTCACAGAAGTTATGAAGACATGGATTACCTACAATAGATACCTCAGCAAGCAAGAATCTGTTTTGTCCTGACAGACCGTGACTTTGCCAAGAACTCACAAGAGATGTGGGAAGTGGCTGTAAACTATAAATACTCACTTTAAAAATAAAGTTGCCCATAAATCTCCAGATATGCTGAGTGAGACAGTAGAGAGAAACATTAAACTTAAGACTGAAAATACTCCCCTGTCACCACGCAGGAGGGCTAGCTGAGCCGTCAGCCTGTCTGCTAGGCGTCTGTGTCTTTCCTGCTTTCTGTGGTTGCTTCTAACAGCTTTTAATTCACAAAACTGAAATGAAGCAATCAGTTTTCATTTCAAATGCAGCCAGGCTTTCAAAAGAATGAAGTCATTTCCCTTCTTTCCCTCCTCCCTATCTACATTTTTCTCCCTCTCTTTTCAGTCTCTCCAAAGTTCTTTTAAAAAAATATTGGAGAAGAGGAAGAAGAATAAAGAAAAGAAGGAAAAAACACACAAAAGATATTTCTCTGATGAAAACAGGCAGCTGGTAGTTGATTTATGAAGTGCTGAAAAGCATCTTCAGAACTGTCATTTATCTTAAAGTCTTCTGCCTAAGCAAACAAAGATACCTCCTCTTCCCTCCCCATACTAATTATAGTTACAGTAGAAACACAACCCTGAGGCCCATTAATGAGCAACTTAAAAAGGAAAGCACTTTGAAAACACATAAAGGCAACACCTATATTTAAGAATACATAGAATTCTGTAATATACTACAATACATGATATATAAAGGAACTACACCAATGTTTGAGGTACACCAAAAGAATGCAATCCCATTAAGAAGAAAATTTGGGCCAAATTTATATATATTTCAAAGATTGTGGAATCTTAGATGGCCGGTAAAACAAAATCCTGATTTTTGAATTTCTTAATACTGTGAGAGATTGTCCCCTATGATCCCTCTCATCTCCTACAACCAGTGTAAGTAACCTAGTAGCTGGGGCCTGGACTTAATTTTTGGTGTGGCAAGGACAAGTGAATGTGGCAAAATGAACAGATAGCATTATGCAGATGTGCAAGGCCTACTTTTTGATTTAAAATAACAATAGAGAGAATGAAATTTTTATTCTTTAATTATTTTCCAGAACAAAATGGCAAGAAATTGCATCATCAAGTTTGGAAATTGTAGTCAAAGTGGGCTCTATAATTAGCTGATACTTTAGGAACAGATACTGTCCACCCTTGCTATGACATGTGGTTTTGGTCTCCTGAATCTTGTGTGAAACCTGGTCTGCATGTGGGTTTCCTGAGTCTTGTGTGGAACCTGGTCTGCATGTGGGATTGAGGAGTTGGTGGTGACTGAATCATCCTTCCTTACAGAAGCTGGCCCAGATAGTCCTTTGATCTCATTCCTTTTCAATTAAAATTATTTAAACTCATTTGACAACAAAACTCTTAAATTACCAGTTACAAATAATGTGCACTGAACATATGAGATTTTCAACATAATTCAAAAAATATACATTGCATTAATACAGGAATGCTAAACAATGTTGCAATCCTATGAAAATTGGATAGAAAGCTACATTAAATATTGGCATTTTACTTTGGGAATCAATGTGCATAGAACTGCATCATAAATGTACAACTGAATGAGGACATTAGATTTCACTTAAGAAAAAGAAGAACAAGCAACAGCAAAATTCCACTCTGTGTGCCTTAATATATATAAATGTCCTTCCTGATGCCTTTTAAGTGTTTGGGATAATAAGTCCTGCCATTCTGTAACTATTGGGCATATTGACTGAAGTATGAAGTTTGTCTGATGAAAATATAGTCAGCGACTAGGCAAGATAGAATTATTTTCTAACCCCACACTAAAGTTCTTTCACCTTAAAATGGTTGATTGTTTATAGAATGTGAAAAATGTGCAGGTGGAACAACCTAGATTTGGGCATGCTTAAAACTGTAGAGATGAGAGAGGATTTTAGGAGGAGCCCACCTGTTCTACCACTCTTACTACCCTGTTTCCCCCAAAATAAGACATCCCCTGATAAGCCCAATAGGGTTTTTGGGCGCATGGCAATAAGGCCAAGCGCTTATTTCAGGGCTCAAAAAAAAAAAAAAAAAAAAAAAAAATAAGACAGGGTCTTATTTTTGAGGAAACACAGTATATTAGACAACATATTACTTATATAAGTCAAAGTTATTCATGATATCAACAACTATAAGCAATAATATTAGGCATCAATTATTTTATAATCAAGAATTAAGATAATGTTCCACTTAGAAGAGTTAGAATAACTTTATTGTCACTTTAAATGTACGCTAATCGAGATACATAAGAATGAAATTTTGTTGCATACAACTCTCAAAGGGTCAGCACCACAATATACACTACATAAACATGACTAAAGTAAACAAGTAAATAAATAAATATGCATATACCCACATATATTAGCCTGTTGGTACCTTGAAACAGAGTCAGATGTCTTCCTACTCCTTCAGCTGTGCTACGCTTCTTTTCCATCACAACATCTGCCTATATACCAGGAGTGAAATCCAATTTTTTTTATTACCAGTTCTGTGGGCGTGGCTTGGTGGGTGTGGTATGGTTTGGTGGGTGTGGCAGGGGAAGGGTACTGCAAAATCCCCATTCCCTCCCCATTCCGGGGGGAAGGATATTGCAAAATCTTCATTCCCACCCCCGTCTGGGGCCAGCCACAGGTGGTATTTGCTGGTTCTCCTAACTGCTCAAAATTTCTGCTACCGGTTCTCCAGAACCTGTCAGAACCTGCTGGATTTCACCCCTACTATATATACTATACTATAAAGCCTATCACAGGGCTTTATAAATTGGAGGAGAATGAGGATGTGAACAAACCCTCTCCCAAAAATCTGGAGCTTCCTGCCATCTGTAGCAATAGGTAAGTTTATGGACCTGAGGTGGAAATGGTATGCTCTGGCTTCATGGAACCCTGCAGCATCTCTTGAATATAGTGCGCTTGTTATAAAGCTCATCAGGAAGTTTCCAGCGCACTGGGTAGCAATCATTGTCTCCTTTAACTGAGATAAGAAATAGCACTGAATCAGCAAGGTCTCCCTTATGTCTGCCCCCTTTCTCAGCCTCCACCCTCCATGCTTGACCCTCATGCTTATAGGAGTAGGTTCCAAATACTGGTGGTCAGATAGACACAGGCCTTCTTTTTTAATATCATCTGGCTTTAACTATGATTAAGAGATAATTTTGAGCAGTTTCTAAGGTTGCATGTTATTGGGCAGGAATCACTTTTAGCCACTTGAACTCACTGGTTCTGTTGTTGCTGATGTTTCTTGTTAATGTTGCTCACTCATACCTGTTCTATCTGAGGGGCCAAAGGGAAAATTTGGGCAAGTGGCAACTGAAAGCAATACTAGGTCTGGGCTGTAAAAATGCCAATTACTATGCAACCACAAGCAATGAAAGTTTTTACTTATCTCTGTTACTATCGAAGGGGTTATCTAGATTTCTGTACGGTGAAACAAAAATGCAAGAATTGCCTCTTCCCTTTGGGCAACAGCAGTGATCCAGTGACCAAATGAATGGACAATAATGTCAAACAAGTATGGAGTTATCTTTTACATGGTATTTTTCCAGAACTTGGTCATATTATTTTTGGGAGATACTGTAGTGTTTTGGCTATTTTTTTTAATGTTAAAGCAAATGCAGGATTTGTCATTTGTTAGATAAGATGCAGAAGGTATGATATTATATATGGCATGATTATATATATGAAATAAGATAAACACCAATTTTTCAAATTTTAATCTAGTTATGAAATCATTGGTTGGTCTTAAGCTACTGTATGGTGTTTACTTTTGATGCAGATGGGGATCCTGATCTTATTATATACATGAATTTCCTGCTGACCTATTTCCTCTGTTTTTTCTCACTGATTACAGCCACAAAGAGTTATTTGATGTGTAAATTCTCTGAAATCTTGAAATACGATCATGTAGTTGTCCTTTCTGTTCTATGTTACAGCAAGTTTGTTGTGGCCTTTGCCAAAATGGACAATTGTTATATGGCTTTCCTATATGCATGAATAAATGGATAAAATATTTTATGGCTTTGCATAATGTAGGACTAAGCTTGAAATAGAATTACAAAAAAATGTTGATCAACATGTTATTGCTAAAATGTATAAACCTTTATTGAAATATGTGACAGAAGAAGAACAAGTGGCAGAATGAGTGATAAAATGGGCTAACATTTTGGCTAAAATATACAAATGAATCAATGGAAAAATATATGGTTGAAAGGATTGAAATATATATGTTCTAAATTTAAACATTTTTTTAATAAAATGATGTATGCTAGTGTTTATCACTAGACTATATACAAGTACTTTGCATCTTTGATGAAAATGTGAACAACATGAAAAGATATTTTATCATATATGCAAAACATGTAAAAAGCCAAAAACAAAAACAAAATTGGATACAAATAAATACACTAATTCAGAAGATTTTAAAGACATATACAATTGAAACCAGAGACGTTTCTTTTAGGAAAAATATGGAACTTTGTGTTTATATATGATGATGGAATAGAGATTACTATATGCTGAAAAGGTTTGACACTATCCATTATAGAGGAATCGCTGGGAAGGATGATGGATATAAATATGACTAAATAAATAAATAAACTTGCAGAGATGGCTAAAATGACTTCCTTGATGAGAGAAAAGACAATATCTATTTATGGCTAACTGGAAACCCTTTGTACACTTTGCATAAAACAAGAAAAATGCTCTTATGATGTAATTAGAAAAAAAATAGTAGGAAAACATGAGAGTTTTTTTGTAATCATAGTTAGAGATAACTTTGTAATTGCATTTATATTGGCTGCAAAAAAAATCAGGAGCTGCTTCTTTCTATTTCTTTTTTTTTGCATGTTTGTCTTTTTTTCTTTCTCTTTCTCTTTGCTTTCTTTATTCATTAGTTTTATTAGTTTTTATGTTCTCTTTAAACCTTTTAACAAAATTTAAACAAAAAAGAGAGATTTTAATGTCACATATCTGCTTTTACAGATTGGAGGTGGGATGGAAATTGTGTTATTCAATGTTATTTACTTTACTGTTATTTATAATCCAAATCTGGATTGAAGAATTAGATTATCACTAGATGGCAGCAAAGAGATGGTGTTTTCTATATCTCTTTGCTGCCATCTGTCAGTCATCCAGATCTTTGTAACTCAGACCTGATAGGCCTTAATTTTTCTGTGATGCAGAAGAGAAATCTATACTTGATTTCAAACATACCTGAATATTTGAGAATTTACAGAATTATATGCAGGCATTGTACAAAATACCTGATAATTTATGTCTCATGACTGAATATTTCTTTTAATCTGGGATCTTTTCAGCTGTAATTTATTGACATGCTTCTAAGCAACAGTGCACAGATTGGAAAAGCATTTATTTTCAAAATGAATACTGATAACTGATTCTTCTTATGAAATGCATAACTGCGATGGTATGTGGGAATCACTTTGTAAGACAGGAGAAAGACTGCAATCCAGGCAATGGTCTCATTAGAGGCAGTTCAATCTTCAGATAGAAAAACCATGGGAAATGTTTCAGAAGGGACGCTCCCTAGTTTTCTGGAGACTAAAAAGAAAGGAGGGGAGAAATTATTTCTGTCTTGCAAGATTATGTTTAATGTAATCTTAAAATGCTCTAAAGTTAGTGTTAATATTCCAGGTTGTGCTTCTTATCTGGACTACCTCACAGGGCTGACAATAACTTTGGTTATGAGAGCTTGACTACCTTCACTTGAGCTGTCTGAGTGCAACCATAATGATTATGAAAGGCCATACTTGTTTTTATGCAAAATGAGGAATTTGCCTTAAACAGCAAGGACTGATGGATGAGAAGCAGAAAGACACTAGGACTGAGTGAACACAGTGTACCTTGAGATGCAATTGCTTATGGATCAGTGTGCTTTGAGAACCCAGAAATTACTTTACTATATTGTGTGAACCAGGCCATTATATTAAGCCATAATTACTGGGGTATTACTTGTTAACTAATGTATAAGATTAGCATGTTATGTGAATTTAACAAGTGTATCATATAGCTTCCCTGCACCCTTGGCCAAACTGCTGGGTCAGGTGCAGTGGAAGATGCTTCCTTGTAAATCAGTTTTGCAGTGAAATTCAACTGCCAGTTTACTTGAAGGGAGATGGCTGCATTTTATCCTTTTTCTCTAGATGTAGATTTACCTTTGAAAGTGATGTCTCTTCTATCGTTTGTTCTCTCTTCAAGTCTTCTAACTTCAGGGATGGCAAACTGTATTTGAGAAAATGATGGCCTTTCATTTCAATTGGCCTCACTATTGTGAAGGAAGATTACCTCTTCAAAAAAATGGAACACCAAGGTGGTAGAGAGAGATTGCCATAATGTTTTGCCTATGAACTTCCATGAGGCATCTTGCTAACTGGTGCTATAAACATTAGACTACTTGTTCCTCTGATCTGATCCTCCCACAAAACTGGAAATTACCTTCTATCAACAGGAAAGACAGTAGTCTTTCTAGTTGTCTGCAGTGATTAGCAACAACTCTTCAGGTTTTCTGACAGGGATTTTTTACAGCCTTACTTGGAGATGGTGGAGCTGAAACTGGAATCGTCTACATACAAAGCTTGTTCTCTGTCAGTGAGGTATCACCCGCTTGACTATGTCTTTGTCTACCTTCACTTACACATTCATATTGTGGACAGGTCCAAAGCAACATTTTTTTGCGATTAAGCCATACTGTCTGTTCATATACAAACACTGGCATAAGGTCTATTTTCAATCATTCCTGTCACAAACAGCCCACTGTAAAAATTCATTTCCTACACTTTTAATATTGCTTTGCTCTTCCCCCCTCCTTTAATTGCTCTGAGACAAGTAGAGCATTTGTGTTAACAAAGCCATAGATTTTTGATCACATACTGCCCATGGACTCAATTGCACATAACAAAAATGCATGTTAATGCCTCTAGGTTTGGAGCCCAATCCAAAACACCAGATGCTTGTCAGCCACAGAGCTAGCTGGAATGAACAGATGAAAAGACATTGCCACTTCTGAGTGAATTCCATCAGATCATACACAGCTGCTCCTGGTGGCTCTGAAAGCACCAAATACTCATGAATAAATATTAAGCAACGGGTTGGGAGGAAGGGATTAAGCAGTCAAAGAACAAAAGGAGGAAAAATTGAAGATGCTGCCAAAAGAGACTCATTCTGGCAAAAATATATCAGCATTTTTATCAACACACAGGCACACAAGCACTTCACAGTTAAAGAATTTAGAATGGATATAGGGAATGTATAGGGAAATAATACAATCCACTCACCTTCCAACTATCTGTGACTTTATGTAGCCTCCTAAATATCTTGGATGGATATAAAAGGGATATGCAAAACCCCCACTTTCCACCAGAAACCTATTACAATTTTCATTTTCTTTGATAACAGATGTACTATAGGAAAACCTGCCTGGCTGCCAGATATTTTCCTCCAGCTCCTCTACTTCTTTGTAATTCGGAGTCAATCAGATATAAATGCATGCATTCCTTTGGGTCGTACTGCATTGTGGATTGCACATTCTACATTTGCTGCATCCATATTAACTGCACTCCAAATGGGCAGAGCCCCTAATTTCATCTCTAATTCCAGTTTGAAGGAAGTCCAACTGCAGTCCTAAAATGTTAAAGCTGCTTTGCTGTGGCTCACTTCAGTATATGGGCATTGCTACCATTAGATGGCAGCAAGGAGAATTCTTCTAGAAATAATCACAGGCACTGTCTAAATAGATATTCGTGATTTTTTTTTGGTCACAAATTATGGTGGAAGAAGATTAAATATTTGTATGGTGCAGTTTTAATGAAGAAAAGATGGACTTGTACTTATTAATATCCACCCCCTTCCTCTTATGTAATTAAAACATCATGTTTAGCTCAGCTCCAAATATGTCTTAAGACAGGGCTCCCAAAAACCACAAATCTAGCAGAGCCATCAGATGTGTTGGACTACAACTTTCCTAATCTAACAAACTGGAAAGCACCAAAGGTCACTACTTCAACAACAATGTCGATTAAAGATTGCCAGAGACATAATGTCATAATACTAGAGCACTAAACTACACTATCACCTAACTTAACCCTTTTTCAGTTGGCACCAGTGACGACTCAACTTTACCACGGCTTGATGCCCTGTCCTCAAAAGTGTGATCTTCAGTTTGAACTGTAATCTGAGGATTATTCTTATTTTTGTGAATAGACAGATATTGCTTGAAAAAAATAACATTACCAGCGTTCATGTCTCCCTAGCTGCCCTAGGTTGCAGCTGAGTAAACGAGGTCCCTTGCCCATCACCTCAGCTCCTCCAGAGGAACTATACATGTTGAGATTAAAAAAATATATATCATAAATTGATTAGCATCAAGTACTCATTGATTGAAAGCTCTTTCTCTTTCTGTGCCTAACTGTGTCTTGTTTTCTTGTCAATTCTTTGCAATAACCAGGAACAAACAATAGTTAGAAGGATTTTCAGAAAAGAACTAATCAGCCTTTGGCTCTTAACTGGAATAATGATATAAGTAAAAGCTCCCTTGATTGCTTCTTTTTGAAAATAAAGGAAAACAAATATTGTATAGCTGGCCCTTTATTCTCCCCTCTTCTGAACAACCTATCAAGTTATCAGATCCTTCTGTTTCCTAAAGGGTTATTCCTCCACCCTCCCCACTTTCCACTGTTCTTTTTGGTTTTCTACACATCATTTCTTTAAAAGATGAAATATGGGTGCTTAATTTGTTTACCTTTGCTTAACTAGAGATGGTCTATTTTTTTCTATTGGTATGTGTGTGTATGTGTATGTATACTTTTACAAACATACAGACAGACACATAAACGCACATACACTGCAGTGAATATATTCCTATAATTATATAGTAAAATTTTAATGCATTTTAACTTAGGAATAGTTGTTTTGAACATTTTATAAAATAATTCAGGAAAAGATAATTCAAAACCAAATAAATTCGTTTCTGGATATGTTTGATAGTGAAGACACAACAACTATCGGAATTATGAATTGGCTCCAATTTGTTTTAGTTTATTATATGTTCTGACCCAAATAGTGATTTGGGTGATTTATATTGAAAACTATTAAAATATATTAAAAACCTCCATAGATTTTAAAATAAAACATTCAAGTATTAAATATCAAATAAGAGTATTTTCTTTGTTTTCATTTGCTAGATTTAAATATTGCTTTTCTTTGAATCAAATATAGCATATTACAATTAAAAATAATTGCGTTTTATCTAGGAGATATGATAAACAGGCAGAAGGATTAGAGAAAGGGAGAATAATATAAGAAATCAAAGAAGCAGCTCTCACTTAATATTTCATAATGTTATTTTGACTTTAAGCTTTATTCCACTGAATAAATCTTGTCTTCATTATCTTTGTCCCCAAAAACATAGGTTTATCTTTGGATTACAGCCTACTTTTTGCTGTTTAATTGAGATCTCTCTAATCCAGGTGGATTTTAAGGCTCCAAAAGAGCAGGATACCATTTTCATGTGCCTAATCCCTCTGTGTTATGAGAATATATTAAATACTGTCACTTTCTATCTCTGAGGTCATTTTCCAATGGCCAAGTGAAAAGTGAAAGGGGGAGCAAATATTCATGTTATAATAAGCATATAATGAATCCAACAAAATCTTTGCATATCTAAAATATGCATGATTTGGTATCTGGTTTTTGAGGAACTACATCATTATTAGTCCCTCAAGGTTCTCTTACTGCTGTTTCTTGTGGGTACACCTGCCCTCTCCAAGAAAACAAGTAGCAAAAGCAAATGTATTCTTGTTTTTGTCTTCTCCATGTGTGTACAAAGTGGGTTCAGAAGGACAGGACTAGTAAATAGGCAGCAGAGAATGATATGAGGAGGCGAATTGTAATATAGCTCATTGTATACATGTAATTTATATGCCAATACATGTAATTTGTATGCCAACCACACTGTTTCATCCCTAGCATTAGAAATAGATTATGGAGAGATTCTTGGCTGAAATGTTACCAAGCAGAGTAAATAAATATTGAAAAAGTATTATGTTTTCTAAAAAATTAGAGTATACAAATTTAGGTAATCTGGACAGCATCAGGTTGGGGATGCCTGATTTACAACAATCTAGCAGCATAATCTCCAATGTTTTTTTCTTTGTGCTTCTTGCCACTTTCTTCTATCATTGTGAAGAACACCCCATGGTTTTCCTTTCAAAATGCAATGTTATAAATGTCTGTTCAGCAATAAGCCCTGTTGAGCTCCTTTTATTGCTGTATAGGATTTCTTGGAACAATATTATTTTGCAATAATTTACCAGTCGTCCTTTAACTGCTACATAGTATTAAGATATTGAATCTCTTGGCAAAACTCCAAATAATATTTTTAGCAACGTTTTTTAAAATTTATTTTAAACTCTCCATTCTCTAAGAAAACACAGAATTTTATTTTTTTTTGGCAGCTCAGCATCATGCAACTTCAACTTTCTGTTGCTCTGTTCAATTTTCTCCTCTTCCAAATCTTGTCAGGTTTAATAACAATAAATCAGCAGAATTGCTGCAATGCAACATGTTTAGCCTTTGCCTCTTAGAGTCTCCCTTGTAAGAGTTTCCACATCTGGACTTCATTCAGTCCAAAGCGATGACAATCTCCAATAAATGTTAATGGGGAATCCTACACAGTCCATACATTGCTACCATAATTCAGTTTCTCTGTACACCTGTCAAATGTTATACAGATACATTGTTACTAGGAAGCTAAGTGAAGCACCATCTTAAGAATTTGGATTTGGGTATTATTAAGGATCTGTCAGAAAGGGAAACATAGAGAACTGATTCACAGGATAGTAGAACATTTTCTAATTGATATTTCTAGGAAATATATAAGAAAATTTAAGTAGTTTATGCAGGAGACTTTCTCAACTGGTTACCTCTCTCTTTCCCCTTAATGTCAGTTTAGATTCTCTGCAATAGGAATTAACATTTTGAATGCAGGGAATTAATCATCTCATGGGATAAATTTTAATATCTAGGTGTTCCCTTCCAATCTCACATAGCGGGGTCATCAATATATGACAGTTAGTGATGAAAACTCAGAAAGTATTTCAAGTGGTCCACAACTTTGCTAATTGGTAGAAGAACAACTTTTCTTCTGTAGCAATTAAGCTATTTAAGGTCAAAGTTCTTGGCATGCTGCCACATGGATCTCAGGTATGCATTTATAAAATCTTCTGAAACCTTGAATGAACATACAAACAAAAATTCTTAAAATCAATAGTATATCTCAATTTTTAACACAATTACCAGATTAGCACTCTGTTGTATCTCATTCACCACCTGGCAAGGCTATATCAGTTTAGATTCTGAGCAAAACAAATCATTTGGAGAATCTCATTGGTACATCTCATTCTATATCTCATTCTATCTTTTCTTTTATGTACACCGAGAGAGTATGCACCAAGACAAATTCCATGTGTGTCCAATCACACTTGGCCAATA
>JANHFM010003153.1:0-14777 GCA_032468115.1 Grayia smithii
GTTCTCCAAACTACTCAAAATTTCCGCTACCGGTTCTCCAGAACCTGTCAAAACCTGCTGGATTTCACCCCTGGTCCCATCTATTAGGGAAGATATGCCATCCCCATCAGATGGTCCCAAATCCTTCTCCTCCTCCAAACCAGGATCTGATGGGACCATAACAACCAGGGAAAAATTCTACAATGGCTCCCTGATTGGAGCTAACATCATCCTCTCTGCATCATCCTCTCTGCATTTTTAGTGGTAAATGCTTTAATATATTTATTGGGGGGGGTCATTTTAAATAAAAGAAAATAAATTAATATAGCACCCTGAGTTGTGTATGTGTGTGTATATATATTACGTGTGTGTGTATATATCCATGTGTATGTATGTATGTATGTATGTAAGTATGTATGTAAGTATGTATGTAACCACCAGGGGAAGTATTCACTTACTTACCCTACCAATTCGCAAATGTGTGCGTGCACAAACACACATTTCGCTCACATGTGCCCCATCCATGCATGCACCCGGCCTTCCATGCATGCACTTTGCTGGCACATGCACCTTCCACACATGTACCCAGCCTCAAAAATGTGCCTAAATAGGATGGCATAGAGCCAGGACGGGTAGGCATCCACAATTTCCGCTACCAGCTCGGGAGAACCGGTCCAAATCAGCTGAATACCACCTCTGGTATCCACCCATAAGCATATTGTGTGTGCCATGCATTGCTGTTAGTGCAGGAAATTTTGGATCTCAGGAGAGGATTAAACTGCCCTGGCTAAAAAGAATGCTGCAACCTTCTAGGGTCAGCAATCATCATTACTCAAATGCTTCTCAAACCAATTACTATTAGCAGTGGCTCCTTAACTACAACAGTAAATCTCTGCAGTCTGATGCCTTGCTAAATCCTGCTTAAAGAAGCACATATGCATAACACCCTTATTGTTCTAATACGCAAGTCTAACATGTACAGTATCATGCCTGAACATTTGCAGTCTTAGTTTTCTGACAATACTGTGCAGAACAAGTCAAGCTTTTCATCTCCCTCTACTTTTCCAATCTATCTGCCAGCATATTCTCTGGGCTCTGCCAGTGTTCACATTGGAATTCTGTCCCTCTTTATTGAGAGACTTCAGTTACTTAAAACAGCTCAACTGCTAGCAAAATGGAGATTATTTGAAATCACTGTTTCCAGGCAAGCATGGGAAGCTAATGACTTCCTTCAGCTGTTTTGATTGTCTTATGCTACAACACCTGTGATTCCTAAATACTGGCTTCTTATATTACTTGATTGTGAAATGTAATCCAAAATAATTGGAAGGCACAGGCTAACAAAAATAAAATACTTGATACTGAAGATATCTAAAACCCAAATGAGAAAGAATAGCTGATACACATCTAAGAGAAAGATGAACCTAAGAACAGGTTAAGCATGGAACAGCAAGTACTATGCCATCTTTTGTAAAGGGCATTTACAAAAGATGCATCTAATCCTGCTAGCATCTAATCCTGCTATTCTCATTAATGATCAGAATGTGGTCGTTGGCATGTCATTATCCTTTGCAAAGAAAATTATAGGAAGAACTTCTCCTTAGCTTGCGATTCTTCTTGCATTACATTGAGATTGCTGATCTCAGAAATCTAAGCAAGGTTAGATCTGGTCAACAATTGGATGGGAAACTATTAGGGCTGGTTTGCAAAGGGAAAACATACATTCTCTGTGTGTGTGTCTTGGAAAATGGCAGAAATCACATCTATTCTATTGCCGATAAAACTGTATAGGGGCATGTCTGTGAAGACACCAGGGATCAAGTTCAATTTTACTTTTTACTTAATTTTTTTTAATGTAAAAATAATGGCAGACAATGTAGACCATATGGAAAGGAGATGATCTATAAACTGCCAATGACACAGGCATTTAAAAACAGGAATAGGCATTCTTGCTTGAAATGACAAACAGGCTTGGTTTCAAATTGTGGTGCTGAAATAGGGATGCGTATTTCTCTTTTTAAAAGCTTCTGTCTCTCTTGTAACAAAGTAAAAAATCACTGACTTTGATAAAGCTGCTTTATCATTCATTGCTCTTTGCAGCTTATTGTCCAAAGCTGCCTCCCCCATTCTGGCATTTAACACTTTAGTCTTAAATGCAACATGTGCATTGTTTGCATTGTTTCCCAGATGTCTCTCAGAAAGGGACTCTATAGCCAAAGTAAGTAAGATGGTATCTTGAAAACACAAAAGCACCAGATGTTACCAAAAAACATCTGTACAGCCAGTCTCTTAGTAGCATGAAAAAAAAAATATGTACATAGAATTTGTAAAATATTTTTCTCCAAACCTAGGGGTTGTTTTTCACTGTTCTAACATTTTTTCACTGCATAGAGTTTTTATAAATTGGATCAGTTTTCAACGAGGGCTGTTGACTAGCCACAAAGCATTTTTATTACTGGAAGAAGTATGGAAATTGTCCTTAGTTAAATAAAAAAAAGTGAAAAAGGTAGAAATTAAGATTGTTTTGTAACCGAGCCTAAAAGCTGAACAGAATATGTGCATGCAGTGCATGTATAAAATAGAACTTCTGTTTTTAAAAAATTAATTCCCTCCAGATTTTATTGTTTTATATATTTGTGACTAGGATGTATCATTCTGTTTTCTGTCCACGGGGCATTTTTTTGTATTACGTCAGGAAGCTAAGAAAAATTAGTTCCAATGTCTAAATACGTTTGCAGGTATATAAAACATAAGCCTTGTGTGTGTCGCTTTTACAAGAGGAATTTCCTCTCATTAAAACTTTACGGAAGCCACTGAAAATATTATTCCAGACTTGAAGAATTCCTCAATCATGTCTTGGAGACTCAAATTTTAACATTTGGAAGACTCAGATATGTGACAACCACATACTATTGCTCAGGGGTGGGTTCTACTTACCTTTACGACCGGTTCTCTTCATGCACGCGCTTTGCGCGTGATTGGCACGCACATGCAAGCAAAGCTCGCATGCAGGCCAAATGCACGCTTCGCACATGAGCACTAACTACTCTCCTGGCATAGAGCTCGAAACAAGCACTCTGCGCATGCACACAGAGCAGTTGAGCCCAGCTGATGGGCGCTTTTTAGCCTCAGCTGGGCTAAACTAAAGGAGAAATAAAGGAGAAACGTAAGTATGGGCAGGCGGGTGGGCCCAGCTCCTGGCCACGGAGAACCAGTTCGGTGACGTCACACCGGCTCGCGCGAACCAGGTCGAACCAGGAGCAACCCACCACTGCTATTGCCGGAGAAGAAAGGTCTTCCTGTGGTAACAATTTACTAAGTGTTGCAGTAAGATGTTGCCACAAACATGACTGCATATACATCTGACAACAAAATTGTCTGGAAATTAGCCCAAAATACTATTGCCTGTGTAATATCCAAAAGTAGTTTGGGGGTCAGTTCAAGACAGGATTACAGCCATTTACACTAAAAATTTTATTATGCAAAAGAAAAAGCAGTACATCAATTCTACAGAACCGTGATGGCTGAACCTATGGCACACATGCCAGAGGTGACATGCCATCGCCCCAGGTCAGATCTCCGTGGTGTTTCTTTTGTGAGCTTCTGTTGTCCTGCAAACGACGAAACAGAAGCTCACGAAAGAAAAAGATCTTATCTCTTGCTGCGCTGCCGGTGTTGGAATGTCCCGCCTCCAGCTGGTCTTCGGGTCTCTGCTGCACATGTCCGTGTGCATGTTAGCGCATTCGCACGTGCGCAGCTTTCAGTTTGGGCATGCATGCGCACATATTTTGGGCACTTGATGTCTAAAAGGTTCACCATCACTGCTATAGAATAACTGAGTTTCACTAATTTAGCCCCTCCTATCAGCTAGAATGCAGTACAACATACCCCACATACCTCCCTAACTTCAGTAATTTTACTTGCTTTCAATATGTTTCCTAACTAAGCCCCAAATACTAGGTGTGACTATTAAACAATAGGATGCCTCATGACTGGGACGTCTCTAAAGGATCGTCTTTTCTAATGGGAGCTTGGCATCCTAAAAGTCTTCAAGGATGATTTTTCATAGCTTTTTACTAACATCTGTTAGTAAATGAAAGATGATTGGGCTTATTATGAGCTGTTAATGAATCAGTGTTGCATAAATAAAAGTGATTGAGCTTGATAACTAATGTGTACATTCCAATTAATAGTTAACCTAAATACTGTTTTTATTTCCCAGTATTTCAGTGTAGGCTCTATTTGGATGCTTTAGGTCAGGGTTCCCCAACCTTCAGTCCACGGAGAGGTAATGGTCCGTGACCCATTAGGAACTGGGCCGCACAAGCAGTGGGCGAGCATATGAAGCACCATTTGAGTAAGCAGTAGGCATTCATGCAAAACCATCCCCTCGTCCCCTGCTTTTGCCTCCACCAGTCATGGAGCCAGAAAGGTTGGGCGTCGCTGCTTTGGGTGATTCAAATATTGAATATTTAAAATTACATTATAAGAAATAATTTCATTTTAACAGTAAAACCCAAAATGAAGTAATTCCACTTCAACTTAGAAGAAGTAGAATGGCCAGCAGTTGTTATTTAATACCATGTATATAATGATAGGAAAAATATTAAGAATGTGTAAAAGAATTGAGACAACAGCACAAAACAAAAACTTATCTTGATTTCATTATGAGCATGTAGTAATAAATTCATCAGACTTCAATAGGATCATACAGGTAAAGTTCACAAACTCCACAAAATAATTACATCCTAGCTATAGTTTTAATAAGTGGTGACTCTTGCGCATATATTGCAAACATGATGACAGAGTGATTTAAAAAACTTTACTATATTCAGTTGTGGGAGATATGTTTTCCTTGCATGATTGGTCACCCATAACCTTTTAAAATTGTACTGCTTGTACAGATAAGCGTTCACTTAGAAGGCAAACTTCAGGAGAAATATTGAAGAGGAAAGAGAGTAAAATGTATATGATCATGGAAAAAAATATTAGTGATCATATGAAGTTTCTGCCTGAGGATCATCCTTCCTGGTCACCGGGAAGGAGAGAGAGGGAAAGCGGATTGTATTTTAAATCAAAATTGAAATATATTTGAAGGAATCTATCTGAAGGAATATTAAACTGTCATCCAATATGGCAGCATGTGCATTAACTGACTTGATGCAGCAACCAAGAAATTTCGTTGTTCCTGCAAGGGAACAATGACAATAAAGTTTTATTTATCTATCTATTATCTATCTATCTATGCACATTATTTCTTCTAGTGTAGTTGGTCCTCACCACTAGGCATTACCATCAATACAACTGAGGTACTCCCACTGATGTGTCACTCTGTCATTGAAGGCATTTTATATCTACTGCCAAGTATTAATAAGAGGACACTTCTCTGGAGGACAGATGCTTCACTGAAGTACAGACACCGCTAAGGGAAGACAGTTCCTCCACTTTATCTGCCGTTGGGACATAGGGTCCCCGTCTGCCTTCAAAGTTGTTGAACATCTTCTCCTGCAACCCTTGAAAGGGACCTTAGAAGGTGCTACCAGCTGGACCAAGGTTTTTTAATTCACCCTTTGTCCTGGGTTGTGACAGGCAGATCCTGGTTTCCCAAACATTGGGCCCAGGATGGCAGGTTGAGGATGGCTCCTCATCACTGCAGATGCTGCTTTTTTATAATTATAAAGATCAGCATCCTTCCCCCCAAAAGTATAGTATGGCTGCCCGCCATCCTTGAAAGTCATATGGTAAGTGCCATCAGTGTAGTTCAAGTGATGTAATTTATGTGTATGGGACATGGGAATAATCATGACATAGTAACAATTAACTGCAAATTTGTGATTATTTGTAAAGAATGAGAGTTTATTCTCTTTTTTCAGTAAAATAAAGGTGTATGTACAAGAATATTTTTTGTTGCTGGCATTCCACTTTTGTGTATTTCTTCAGTAAATCAAATAAATAATAGGGAAGTCTAACTAAGCAGTGACTTTTGCAGGATGAGCACATAAGACCAAAGGATAACCATTATAATGAATAAATGTAATTTTTACTATAAAGTATGGTGGTATCTGAATAACTGGTACTGGGAAGGAATAGTTTTGATATTTAGGAAATATGAACAGTTGTTTTAGTCTTACAATGAGTTTACCTGTTGGTTTTTAACAAGGTTAGCTCCAGTCCAGACTTGGAAACTAGGAAACTAACCTGGGGGGGGTGTATGTGGATCAGTGGTGGGTTGCTCCTGGTTCGGCCTGGTTTCTGTGAGCTGGTAGCGGTGACAGTATGATGTCACCGAACCGGTTCTCCGCAGCCGGGAGCTCCTTTAGCTCCTAATTCCACTAAAAAGCGCCCGTCAGCTGAGCTAAACTGCTCTGCGCATGCGCAGAGTGCTTGTTTTGAGCTCTATGCCTGGAGAGTAGTTAGTGCGCATGCATGGAGCATGTGTTCACGCGCCGATCACGCGCAAAGTGCGTGCATGAAGAGAACCGGTAGTAAAGGTAAGTAGAACCCACCCCTGATGTGGATCCTGTTTGTATTTGAATAAGAGACCCCTAGAGAATACTGGATCTGAGAAGATGAAGAAACATTTTGGAAAAAATACTGGCAAACCATACTTTGTCCACAATACCAATATTTTGATGTAGTCAGCAGAAATCAGATTCATATTGAACATGTCTAACAGGTCTTTTGCCTTTTTCTTTTGTCTGTAAGACTCTGTTAAGACAGACATTTCCCTCCTGCTCTAACCTTCATAGTCATTAAGCAATCATTAAAAATTAACTTCTCCTGGCCCAGAAAGAAACAATGATGAAGGGATCTAGCATGCTCAAGACAGTAAAGAAAATGAATAATTAAATTAGAGTAGTTGTAAAGAACCTTTTCTAATTAGTTAAACAACTAAAGCTTTGATTAGTAATTAACATGATTGCAAGAATCTCCTGTGTTTTCTTCAGGGGAATATTATATCACTGATGATTATATGATGAAACAAATAAGGAAATGTTGCTTCAAAGAACAACACTAGAACCTGGACTACTTGCTGTTTTCCTGCATCTGACTTTTCATCCTCTGCACAACAGAACGAGCAAGAAATGATTATATATTCCTATTGAAACAGTGTGTGCCAGGTATTAAGCAATGCAGATCAGAGACTGAGAATTAAGCCACATATTAATATACATTAAAGAATGTAGTAGTGAAAATGTCGGTGGGTTGATGGCAATGAAGATTATCATTTACATGTGGGAGAGGCTTAATTCCCTCCCTCCTAAGTCGCTTGCTTTACAAAATCCTCCCACTAGATTTTGGAGTTAAAAGATGGGGGGAGGGACCTCATTAGTAGAGGAGTGATTTTGCAGAGAAGGGGGTTGGGAGGATATGAAATTTAAGTACAAATATGGATCTTGATCAGATTCAGGTTTACTGTAAACAAAAATCAGAAGGAAAAATAGAACTAAATAAATGTCATTGATTTGGCTAGCTACAATACTGTAATTGTTTGGAATGCCTTTTAAAAGAAGGTGCATTAAGCTTTGGTGTCTAACATTCACATATGTTGGCCTTGCTGTTTGTACATGGTAATGAAAAACATAACTATCTGCAAGTAAATGCTGTAGAATAGATAAGGGGAGTGAAACCTTTTCTTTCCACCAAAGTGTAAATCAGGAAGATGAACATGATAAATTTAAAAAATCAATAATGGCAAAAGGAAATTGGAGGGTCTTCCTTCACTTAGTGTATTCCCTTATGGCTCACAACATGAGCTTGATTGCTTGAAAATTGTCATGTTAATGACAGATTTGCTACAGAATATATATAATTTCCTTGTCTTATAGCTATCCTTTCACTAAAGAAGATGGATGCCCCAGACAAACTAGAGAATTAAAACATAGCAGAAACCACCACTTCTCTCTCATAACCAGCCAGGCATACAAACATAAGCTCCCATCCATATCTTTAAAAATTAGAGTGCAAATCACATGATCAAGAATAATTTTAAACAGGCTTTCATCTTTGCTTTGCTTTTTTATTTAAAATAATTGGATCAAAGGGATTTTTTAAATAAAAATTAAAGTTTGTACAATTCTAGGTCAGCTAGAAGTTTTATTCTTTTCTCTCTGGAGTAATTTAGAACATACATAATGTACTAAGAATACTTAATGTGCATATTAACAATTTAGCAAATTCTGCATAATATAAAATTAAAGGAAGATGTAGAATGAACAGGCTCTTGAAACAGGAAAATATCAGATGGAACATGCGTCCATAGAAGCAGATGGTTGTTACCATTCAAATTTAAGGATAGCTTTTATTGATGGTAAAGCTATAATAGAGCTGTACGTATTATTTATATTACTTAGCATGTCACGTACTTTTATTCAATATAGATGACAATGAGGTTGGCATACAAATAAATCACCCTTATTTTATCTTAATTTATTTGAATGAATATTTTAATTTTACTCAGTCTCTAAATTTTATTTGTGCAGTTTGGCTATCATCTCAAACCTGATGGATTTTTGGATATTACAATTTCCATATGTAACAATATGTGATGATTGAGTTATTAATCGCCTAGAGTCACTGAGAGCTAGCATATATATAGCATTATTTTTCTCATCATGTTATCTATTTCACTTTCTAATTCTAATTTCATGTGAGAACTGTAACTTATTCTATAGAAATGGATTCATACCATCTTCCTAGAGAACTTCTTTGAGCTATTTCAAAGACAACTTTTATTTTTCTGTAGGATGTGAAGTCTATGTTGTATCTTCTTTATACTAAGGCAATGCAATTTCAACTAATTCAATCAAAAATTCAATACATTTAGTAACTAAATTGCTTGATAATGTAAATTAATCCCATCAATCAGACTGTGAAAGAACTACAAAATTTACATTCTGCGAAGCGTTTTATTGTCATGCTAAACCAGTAATATTTTTACATGTCTTGTATAATTTTGGGTCAAGCCATAAATCATTTAATTTTTTTCACCGAATCTAGAAACTTAATCATTTACATATATATATATTGTTACAGTTCAAAAACATAATGCTAACTTTTTGTGCTAGGGCCAGATGTTTTATAATATAAACGATGATTTCTTCTTCAAGCTTTACATTGTTCAAATTAGCAATGTGTTGATTTATTTTTATTTACTAATTTATAACCCATCCTTATGTTGTGCAATTTGAAGCAGCATAAAAATGTTCCTTCTTATTTTCCCCAAAACAATTACCCTATGAAGCGATTTAGGCTTAGTAAGAGTGACTTCCCTGTCTAAGGGAGGACTAGAATTCATGGTCTCCCAAATTCTAATCCATAGTAATGTAACTACTGGGTGGCAGTTATATTTATTTATTTATTATATTTATTTGCCACCCAGTTATAATTACATTGATGGTCAAAGTTTAAAAGCCAAACTGAAGTAAGAATAGGTAAGGCAAAATGTATTTGCCTAATATCTAGGAAGATCCAGAATTCTTAAGATTAATTTTTCCTGGAAGCAAAATAAAACTCAGATGTTACTGTATTGTGGAACTATATACCATTTTTTTTCAAATTTATAAAAATATTTTATTTTAAAATATTATTTTTGTTTCTCTATTTTCCTGTTGCTAAACCATTTGGAAATGTAATGTACTGATATTGGGGCTACCTAGGTTTGGATTGTAAATGAAATAATGAATATTTTCTCCATTGTTGAAAGGAATTAATTTCAACTGAATTTGAAACAATAATATTAATTTGTATCTTCAAAAGTACAATTCACAATAGTTTAGACTGTCCTTTTTTTGAACGAGCAGCCAAGTCAGAATTGAAATACCAAGAAATCAATAAAAAGTAATTAAGTAAAGTGCTCAATGACCTTGAAAAAGCACTAAAGGCAAACTCAAATGCGAAATAAATAATATTACATTATCTTACTTTTTTTTATCTTGTTCTAGCTTTCCTGAAAAATGAAATATTTCATATGGCATTTTAATTTAACAAAAGCATTTAGCCAAAGTTTTTAATTTAAAAAAATAAAAATAAGTCATTTCTTTTATAAATTTATATCTGTTAAAACCCACCATGGGTCTAAATCATTAGTTTCAATGCTTCATCATTTCAAAACTTCTGTCTCAGAAATTAGAATAGTCTACTGTCGTCTAGCTGTTCCCTTGATAGGTTTTATTCCATATGAACCTAAAAATTGCTCTTATTACAACTGGATTAGTAATAAAAATGTAAAATATATACTGACTAGGATGCTCATTCATATTCGAGCCATTTTCTTTGCTTTATTAAAAGTAGTAACAGAAATAGAAAAGAGAGGTTAAGTAGAGTGTTAACTCTTTGTGTGGAAAACTTACCATTAGTTTAATAATTGGAGAACATACACAAGTCCTTCCATGTGGTTTGCACTCAGTGGCTACATTCTCTGTTTAGTACATATTGCAGCAGGAAAGGTGTTTGTTATGATGACTGGTTTTTATGCACGACAGAAGTGGAGACGGCTTCATCCTCTTTGATCAGGAAGCCTGTTGTTCCTACTGTATCAGTTAGATAGTGATTTTCAGAAAGAGTCCAAATGGGGAAACGGTTGAATCAGATAAAGAAATAAGGGAGAACAATTGAGCAAAATAGCTATTGGGAAGTTGGGATGATGAGGATGATAATGATGAGGATGGTAAAAATATAGGAGCCCTGGTGGTGCAGTGATGAGATTGCAGTATTGCAGGTTAACTCTGTCAGCTGCTAGGAGTTCAATCCTGACCAGCTCAAGGTTGACTCAGTTTGGTAAAATGAGGACCTAGATTGTTAGGAGAAATATGTAATTTTACATTGTAAACTGCCCAGAGAGTGCTATAAAGTACTATGGGGTAGTATACAGGTAGTTCCTCAACTTATGACCACAATTGAGCCTAGAATTTATGTGAAAAATTTGTTAAGTGAGCTTTGTCCCATTTTACCGCTTTTCTTGCCACATTTGTTAAGTGAATCATTGTTAAATTAGTAATCCCATTGTTAAGTGAATCCAACTTCTCCATTGAGTTTGAGGTCGCAAAAGATGGTCACACAACCCAGGGACACTGGAATTGTCATAAATATGAAGTAGTTGTCAAGAATCCAAATGTAAATCACATGACCATGGAGACAGTGGTCATAAGTGTGAAAAATGGTAATAAGTCACTTTTTTCAGTGCTGTTGCAGTTTCGAACAGTTACTAAATGAACTGTTGTAAGTCAAGAACTACCCATATAAGCCTAAATGCTATTGCCATTGCTATAAACAATAGCATTTGCACAAAACACTGGTAGTCGATCATTTTCTTAAAAAGAAAAATCCAAATCATTATTGAATTGCTGTTTTTGTTTAAACTTGTACTGAATACAAAATGATTCCATGATGGCAAGTTGGAAATAATGGAATTTGTCTTTAATTTTAAGTTTTTTTATCTGTGGTGAAATGTTTTCTACAACCAATGCATCACCTAATTTCAGTTTGTATATAATAATCATGCTGTATGAGGCATTACAAGACTGGGAGGCATTTATGGATCAGGTACATCATTCATTTTATTGGCACCTGGTTATCCACAGTAGAATTAAATTCCATTAATTCTTCTAACTGCAGTAAGTCTATATTACAGCAAGGCTCATTAATTATTTAATTGCGTTTGAGTTACCAACAGTTTACATAGTATAAGGTAGGTTGTATACGTACTTGAATAAATCTACATATCACCAGCAAGGTTAGGTGTGTACATCTAAGGCTTCCATTCTCAAAGGAATAGATTGAGTTTGGGCTGTCTTGAATTGATAGAAATTGTATTGTGCATTTGAAGGCCCTCAGGATGTGAAAGGCGACTGTATCATATGAATGATTCTACTGATGAATGACTTAAATTTATCAGTGACATTTCTTGGTAAATGAACTTTAGGAAATAGAGCTCTGTTTAAAACAAAAAGGAAAATTGATAGTAATGTCATTTTGCCAAGATGATGAAGCTAGGAGGAAAGTGCTAAGGTTGTATATTTTTTTACAAAACATCATTTTAATCTTGAAGTTTGCTGTGGGCAAATTGTCTCTGCAGAAAATAAGATCTGTAGAGTAACTTTAAGGAACTTTATGTCAGAATTTGTAACTTCTCTGTGATGTCTGTCTCTGCAATATTTTTTTCCTTCAGGGTATAAACAGATAGCATGAGGTGAAATGCAGCTATCAAGTCATCATAAAACATCTTTATGTCTTAAAAAGTTATTTTTAAAGGTTTGTTTTGAAACTTACACTTGCAGAGTTAATACAGGTAGTCCTTGACTTACAACAGTTTGTTAAGTGACTATTCAAAGTTACAACAACTCTGAAAAAAATAACTTAGGACCGTTTTTCACAGTTACATCCTTTCCAGCATCCCCATGATCATGTGATCAAAATTCAAGTGTTTGGCAACTGGTTTATATTTATGACAATTGGTATGACCCAAGGTCACATGATCCCCTTTTGCGACCTTCTTACAAGCAAAGTCAATGTGGAAGCTAGATTCTCTTACTATAACAACTGGGTCACTAACTTATCAACTGCAGTGATTCATTTAACAACTGAGCCAAGAAAGGTCGTAAAATGGGTCAAAATTCACTTAACAAATGTCTTACTTAACAACAGAAATTTTGGGCTCAATTGTGGTCATAAGTCGAGGACCTGTAATATTTCAGTTGCTTTTTTTTTTCCATGCAAAGGGATACATGTGCAATTCATGGATAGAATTTTGTTGTCATATTCATTGACTGCTTTGCTTAACATTGTTAAAATCAAATCTTTTTTAGACTTAGTAAATAAGATACACAAAAGTTCTGGAAGTGTAAGGGCTGGAAGAGTGAATTACGACTTTTTTTTAAAAAAAAAGATTTTTCTAAAACATTCTCTTATTGTTCAACAAATGCTAGTTTGTAATTTGTTGAATACATTCCTTACAGGTAGTCCTCAACTTACACCTGGTCATTTAATGACTGTTCAAAGTTATCATGGACCTCCTCAGAGCTAATTATGACTTATTTTCAAAGTTACAACAGTTTATACATATCCTGCAATCACTTGATCGGATTTTGGCCACTTGGCAACTGCTTCACCTTTATGGCCATTTGCCACTTCTCGCATTCATCGACCATGATCTTTAACTTTGTTGCTGGTTTCCTGCATTTACTTCCAGTTTCCAGCAAAAAAAACCCCACCTATTGAGGAAAATAGATTTACTTAATGACCACAGTGTTTGTTTAATAACTGTGGCATCTGCTTAATGACCACCTTTAAAAATGGTTGCAGCTTCAAATCCAGTCACATGATGCATTGATCTATGACCACAATGACTTAAGATCCATAATTTTTGTTTTGGGTGAATTACATCCCCCCTCTTCTCTTCATGCTATTGAACATACCTTTGACTTTTTGACTGGAGAAAAAGCAGATGTCAACATTATACTCTATGGACTAATGTTGTAGTGTGTGTGTATTTGTGTAAATGCTAATAATGCACTACTTTAAATACTGTGTTTTCCAACCAAAACCCTGATGGTATAGAGATGGGAAAGATTTTGACTTTTCTTTCACAGTTCCTTACTCTGTAGCAACAATGGAAAGGACACTTGAAAGTTAAATTTACTCATATGAGCAGGTTGAATGTTTACCTAAGTCTCTTTGTTACTCCTTTTCTGAGAAAGATTTCTAAAGTCACCCAGGGAGTTGTTTTCCTGAATCGCCTTTTTTAGCCGGTTTGTTTAAACTCATCTCTTTTTCTATTGATTTTATATTTTCTGAAAATTGAACTACACTGGAAGTGGTAATATTTGTAAGACCTTTTGTAAGAATGCCTTTCAGCCTAATTGGTGCCAGCTCACAGGCTTCTAAAATTGACATATAATCACATCTCCGTTAGTGCAGTGTTACAAACCATAGCCTTTAGCTGGCATTTGAGTGATGGACTTCTGACATTATAGAAAGACAGGTCTGCAGAAATAATTACCATAAGCTCAGGATGCTAGTATAAGTGAATAGGATAAATTTAATTGCTACATAGGTTGCAAACTGATGTTTATCTATTTATCTGTGAAAATATACACTGTCAAATACTCCTTTTGAACCGTTTCAATTCTACAACAATTTTTTTTTTAAATCAAACTTGGCTTGGTGTATAGAATTGCATAACGACCTTGTTTCATAGAAAAGGTTTTTCACTGCATTTTATGGCAATAATAAGTGGGTTTTTTTAAATATACCACGATGATTTATATCATTTGCATTTATTTCATACATTGTTGCTCTGAAGGTATTTTACAATGTGGCAAAGAATATATATGTCAAAACTAAAATAAGTTGTAAGAATTAGAGCAGCATTGCGGACTTTTAAAATGACTTATGAAAAAGTAAGTAAGCATCTTTTGCAAATTATGATCATGGTGTGTCATGCAATTTAGTTTGACTAACTTCTACTTTACTAGCCACAGTGTGAATATTCATTATTTTAAAGTACATATAAATGTAGTGATACATGCAATTTTGGGGAAGGCTTTCTATGCCTCCATGATCTTGTAAAGACTAAATTTTAAACTTGGTATCAAATATTAAGTTGTTGTTGTTGTTGTTGTTAGTTGTGAAGTCATATCCAACCATCACGACCCCATGGACAATGTTCCTCCATGCCTTCCTGTCCTGTACCATCCTCTGGAGTCCATTTAAGCTCACACGTACTGCTTCAGTGACTCCATCCAGCCACCTCATTCTCTGTCGTCCCATTCTTCTTTTGCCCTCAATCTTTCCCAGCA
>JANHFM010003153.1:28368-38455 GCA_032468115.1 Grayia smithii
ATGTTCCTTATGCATGATTTTTGCTACCAGAATGAATGAATGAACAAACAAACGAATGAATGAAAATTATATATATGTATATATATATATATTATATATATATATATGCAACTTCACATTCAATTATTTCATATATAAGCTGTTTGAAATTAGTGAATTTATCTGAAATTCATCTAGGTTGTCTATCTTATCTGTGAACTACCATATGCAATAATATTTATGCATGAGCATGTCACTAATTCTACTGAAACTTCTATGCAACTGTAACTAATATGTATTGTTAGTAGTGTTCATGTAGGCAAGTAACACTGGCTCTTAAGTATGTGGGAAAACCTATGTATTTTATTTAACCCTTAAATATGACCGATTGTGTACTTCTGGGAATATTTTAATCTCTAAGAAGTGAAAACAAATATAGTATATACGCACCTATAGAAAGGAATCAACAATTGCTCCTGAGTGATAAATATAGCAGTTATAGTTTGATACAAGGATTAAATGATAACATAACAAAGCTGTGAGTAATCACTGAATGTTTTATAAGGCCAGCAGTCTAATATTATCATTTGTTTTTTAAAAAACCATAATCCATGCATTATGCACATTCCCAATATTGCAATGAAGTAGATTTTCAATCCATATTAGTCTGTCTATAATACCGTAGTATCAAACGATTTGAATGAACTAAATATGCAAGTAATTCTGTGCTTTAGCTGAAGTATCAGTATAGTTTCATTGTAACAAATTATGCTGTCTGAATTAATTCCAGCAATTACAGTAGCCACAACATAACAGGCACCCCTATGTGGGAGGTAGGGATTTGCAACTACACACAGTCCCTTCTTAGTCATTATCTGCTGTAACGCCATTGTTTTCTGCTCCCACTTCTATTAGAAAAAGCTTCATAACACAACGATTTCAGTAATTCTTCTCATTGCTTTTTATGCTCTAAGAAGCATTCCAAATCAGTTTTAAAATCGTAGAAGAAGCTACTACCACTTCAGGTACAGGATGATGTAGATTTATACTTTGTCCCTACTAACATGAGCTTTGAGTAGACTAAACTTAATTCTGCCTGCAGCAGACTAAAGCAGTATTTCTCCATCTCACCAACTTTTAAGAAGTATAGACTTCAGTTCCCAAAATGCTGACTAAGGAATTTTGGGAGTTAAAGTCCACACATCTTAGTTGCTAAGATTGAAAAACAAGGAGCAGTGTAGTTTTATGTATAGCCAATTCCAAGACTAGTTCCCTGCTATGGATCATAGTTATACCAAGGAACATATTTTATATGGGGATATTTTGGAGCTGAAATGTGACATAGATGATATAGTAAATCCAGATACTTCAGTAATATCTTTAAGGGTTAAAATACATTGGTGAAGTTATCATGTTATTTAAATTATATACAGGTACCATTGTGTGGTTTGGTTTAGAGCCAATATTTTTCTAAATAGTTTTTTTTAAAAAGAGCCTGTGAAAGCTTACATGAGCTCTGCACCATTAACTTTATGGCATTTGTCATGTCTCATTGTGCAAACACCTAATAGGTATAATATCCATGTGCAATTTGTTTTTTTCAGTAAGGTGTATTGCTCTTTTCTGAAACTATTTTCCCTTTTCTTTCTTTTTATGTCAACTTTCTGCATTGGCAGAACATCTTGGGATTGAATTTATGGGTATGGACCAATCATTCCTTTTAGCTTGCTGAAAGATTGAAAACTTTTTTTTTTCATTTCCTCACTTTCAATTCCTAACCAACTTCCTTGTGCTTCGAAAGGGATCATACAGCTATAACAGCCTTTGTCAGCTCCCTATTTACACTTAACTCAGCTCTCATAACCGTACGCCTGTGTGTGTTTGTGTCTGTTTGTATATTTGTGAGAGACAAAAACAGAGAGAGATGCACATACACACACCACTGTGGAATGTGCTTGAGATGCCCACAAAAGACAGGAAATTAAGTTTTCTGATGAATAACTTGTCATATTTTTTAAAAAATTGCAACAATACATTACTGCTGCTATCTCTGAAAGTACCTATGCAATTTTCACGTATGAAATTAACTGCTAGTAAAATATTCAGCAAATAACAAGGAGAAGTCTCCTTTCTGGAAAATATCAGGAGTAACTTTAAGTAATTCTATATAACTCTTATTTGCATATTTCTCTAAACAACTGACTAAAAATACTTGTTGGATTTGCACCATGCAAAAGAAAAAGGTTATACAGGTAAAGTTATAATAGCACCGAAAAAGTGACTTATGGCCATTTTTCACATTTATCACATTAATGATTTTTTACATGCATTCCCAGGGTCACCTTTTGTGACCTTCTGAGGAGCTAAGTCAATGAGGAAGTCAGATTCACTTAACAATCATGATAGTAACATAACAACTGCAGTGATTCACTTAGCAACTGTGGCAAGAAAGATCGTAAAATGAGGCAAGACTTACTTAACAAACGTCTTGCTTGGCAATGCAAATGGGTCAATTGTGGTCTTAAGGACTACCTATACAATGGGCAGAAAAGAAAAGAAGATGAAATACAGAGAAAGTGGGGCGCTATAAAATGAGAAGATCAAGCCTTCAGGATTAGGACTTGTTTTTCCAGCTCTAAGTGAAAAGAAATGGGGACTGAACCTGTAATTAATTATTTCAGAGCTACAATCCTTTCCTTGTTATTCAGACCAGAAATATATTTTGAGGTTAAAGAGGTGATATGGAAAGGTCTGTTTTTACCAAATGACCCCCTTTGACTTGTTGCCTTCATCTCCTATTTTTACTTAATTGAATGCTGCTTCAAACTCTAAATTAGACCTTACTCAGGACTTAAATTTTAAGATCTAAACTGTTTTGGCTAGAAATGATTTTAAAGTGGTGGTGGGTACTGACTTCTTGTATTTCTAAACATAAGCTTACACGCCCATTGTGATGCTTCAGATGTGCAAGTATGAGTGAGTGGACATCCATTGGCAAAATAGTGGTGTTCTTCCTTTTATATTTTGTTCAGCTCTGAATGCTTTTGTTTCACTGCTGTTTAGGACTTCTTCGCTATGATGCCCAGCCAGTCCAGGATAATATATGTATTGATGTCACATTACATGCCTGGCAACATTATATTAAATCCTTGTATTCCCTTCATTCATAAAAGAAGGAAGGGAAAATGTAGCCTATAGCTAACACAACCATACTGACATCTTTATTCATAATGATTTCATAATTATTCTACATTGCCAATTCTAGAATCTCACTATGTGGTAAGACTTTTGCCCGATGTCATATGATTGGCTATAAATCTCATGGTGCAGAGCAGTGGTGGGATTCAAATAATTTAACAACTGGTTTGCCCAGGGTCAGGTTGGCTGTCTGGGAGGCGTGGCTCATCCCCATCCTCCAGCTCGACTGCACATGTGGGGCAAGCCTCCCGCAATGGCCAACCTGACCCTGGGTGAACCGCTTATAAAATTACCACACACACACCAGGCTATCAAAGTGGATCCTGGGTGCTGTGCTGCAATTGAGAAATGGGAAATGGAGCAGCCGGCACGAGGGAAGGAGGAGGAGCAGGGAGAAGAAAGGCGGAAAGTGGCCTTCTCCTTCCCTCGTGCCAGCTGCTCCTTTGCCCTTTGCAGCACAGGCAGAACCAGGATCCACTTTGATAGTGGGGTGGGTGGGAGTAATTTAACAACTGTTTCTCTTGAACTAGTACGAACCAGATGGATCCCATCACTAGTGCAGAGCTATATTAAAATATATATCCATACCTCTATCATGCTGCATGTGGCCTACAATAGAATTCAAGTAGATTGTGAAAAGAGAATGTTGGCTTAGTAATGTATCCTTGTATACTGTAGTATCTGCATAAATGCATCCATTGGGAAGGAGACATAAAGCCTGCAAAAGAGGATGTGCATTTTGCAGAAAATGCATATTATTAAAGTTCCAAACAAATTACACAACTCAGGATGAGCAGGACTATTAGAGATGAGGAGACTGAAAAAAATGAGAGAACACTGAATAAAGCTCACCCTGCTTTTGCATTGCACTAAACATCCATAAAAAATGTCACTAGAAAGGCACAATGTATCATATCCATCGTGTTATAGTCAGTGGTGGGATTCAAATAATTTAACAACTGGTTCTCTGCCCTAATGATTTCTTTCAACAACCAGTTCACCAAACTGCTCAGAAAGTTAACAACCGGTTCTCCCGAAGTGGTGCGAACTGCTGAATCCCACCACTGGTTATAGTGCTGAAAAAAAACATATTATTATGATTAATATAAAACTTACACAACTTGTGTACCCATCCTAGGCAGCGGGCACGAGGGAAGCAGTCACACAATTTTAACCAATTAATGATTGACATTAAAAAGAGGATTCTGTTAACCCTTTAAGAACTGCATTATTCTCTATGTACTGGATTGTGTTTAGCATGGCTTTTGCTATCTCTGATTATATAGTAATAAGACTCCACTATTTGGCTAATCAATCAGTGCTTTCTGGAGAGCATAGGTTAGGAGTTATGCTGTATGTAAAATCCCTTTAAATTCCGCTTCAGTCTTACTTTCAAGCATTTTCTTATTCTTCCTTCCAGTTATCAAGCATGCTGTGCCAAGCCTATAGTTGACTTTTCAACTTCTAACCTTATATTTCCCTTCAGCTTCTTCCTCTTCTTTCATCTGTTCCTTTCCTTCTTCTTTCTCTCCTCTCCCTCTTCCCATATTTGTGTTTGTTTCAGTACTTCTACTTCTTGTTCTTGGATTTTTGTTTGTATAATCATTTGAGCATTCTAGTTTTATTTTCTCACAAAACTGATCCTTCCTTCCTTATGTTCATAATCAGTATTGTTGATTTCTGTATAAATATGTTGAGAAATTTGTTAATCAATGGTTGTATTGGGGTTGGCTTGTAGGAAGCAATAATATGCATTGTATCGTAGGTTTGAAAGATAGTTTTTAAATTTTATTTAAAATAAACCAAACAAATTTGGTTTATTTGGAATTTCATAGTATATTTCCTCAAAATATTTGAGGAAATATAGTATGTCCCTAAAAATCTGTTTCCTTCATGTAAATTCCATTGAATGTAAGGGATTTGAGAGGATAACTAATAGCTCTTAACAAGAATCTGAAAGAAATAATAAATAACCTTTGCTTTCTCCAATGTATATATTTATACACAAATTCCTAATTCATGGTAAGTGAGCCTGAAAATGTAGTGCCTGGGTAGCTTATTCCTACCTAAGAGCAGTGTAAGAACAAAACGATAAAAAAAATAATATAGATTTTTTTTTTTCAGATATTCTCAAATCCCGGCACTATCGTCATTAAAACTAGTATTAGATATTGAAATAAAAAAGAAAGGTACTTCCAATTTCATTAATGTCCTAAAAAAAAAGAAGTGTCTTTGAATCTCAGGAGATTTAGCCTGGGGTGGGTTTCACTTACCTTCGCTGTCAGTTCGCAATGGGAGCACCCGCGCATGCACGCTTGTTTCACTTGCGCGTGGAGCTTCTACGCATGTGCAGAAGCTTCTGCACATGTGCAGAGCGTCTGTGATGATGTCCGGGTGGGTGGGCAGAGCTTCCTATCGCCGTTACTACTGGTTCACAAGATCCGGACCAAACTGGAAGCAACCCACCACTGATATAGGGGGTGATCTAAATCAGGGGACAATTGATTCCACAAAGGGGAGCTATACATGAAGGGGCCATTGATTGCAATTAAATAATTAAATAATTTATCCTGTAATCTGTTATGATCTGAAAACTCAAGGGAAAACCAAAAACTCAAGGGAAAACCATATTCCCATTCCTTCATTCACATGAATCTGAGCTCATGTATGTTTACTCAGAGGGAAACCTTACCAAGCTCACTAGAATTTACTCTCAGCTATAGGGGTACAGCCTCCCCTTAATTTGATCATTTTGCCATATGAAAGTAGTGTGCTGAAAATAGCATTTGAAAATTATGCAATAAGCATTTGATCAAATCTTATCTCCCGTTTAAAAAAAATCCAGACAGCATGTTTTTTTTTCCCTCCAAAATGGTTACATATCAATAAACGGCCCTGCATATCAGCAGACACAGCCAGTTATTGGATCTTCGCCAATATGACATAGTCAAACTATATATTGGGTCAGTGTCTAAGAAAATATTTGGATCCTTAGAGCAACAGTGACCACAGAAGTCAGGAATTTGGGACCTGAGAGTGCTTATTGCCAAAAATCAATCTGAAACAACAGGCTAAGGCAAAGCAAGCCTTAACAGATGTCTTATCTGCAAACGTACAAAGATCACCAGACCAGGAAATTGCTAAATGCAAACTATCGCAAACTAGAAAAGTAACAGATTTTCAAATCCTGTTCCATTGATGACAAACTGGTTTCCAAGAGTACTGATTTTTCCAATCCCCTTTCTTTAATTCTGAATAGTCATATTCCTAAAAACATTCCCATTATGAATGCAAATTCTTGTTGGTTGCTCACACAATTTTTACTTTGAGGTTGGCAACTATATGATTGCACAATTTTAAATTAAAAGCTAAATAAATTTGAGCAACCAAATAAGATAAAGAAAAAAAAAGAAAAATACAAAGTTCTGGCTCATTCTGGTGTTTAATCCTGTGCACCATTGGTATCATTTCCTTTGTTTAGCATATAAACTATGTTTTGCCAAGTGGAATGTGATTATCTTTCCAGGCAAAACATTGTTTTACCCTAAGAATTAGTTCATATTGACTATAGTATCTTAGACTGAGATCACTGCAGTAGAACAGATTTTTTTCACCCAAATATCATCTTTTCTTTACTATTCAATCAACCATATAATGTCTATGGTACAATGCATATTGCCTATTGGAGGGGTGGATAGATCTAAAAGTTACTATCAGTTCCTGATGAATTATGCAATTTTCCCATGTGGCACAGTAAAATTCAAAGTAGAATGTAACATTCCTCATGTAAATATTGGTGTAGACCAGGGATGTCAAACTGGTGGCCCGCGGGCCAAATGCATAATGCACAGGCCATGTCCATCCCAGCTCCTAAGGAAAAACATCACGATACACAACGTGATGCCACATATTTGACACCCGTGGTCTAGACCAAAGTAATATTGAAAAAACACCTGGATATTTTAATTTATGACAAGAAATTGTGAAGAGAAAATTGGGAGGAGGGAGGTCCAATCTTTATCTCAGCTATCTTTGCAAGAAAACCCCACTTTTAAACAAAATGACTTGTTCTATCAGTGCCTTGTTTTTATTTCGTTAGACAGCTTCATAAATTTTAAATTATATTGAACAAAACATTGAATTGTGATTTGATTTAAATTTAATTTAAAGTTAAATTTAATTTAAATTGCCTTTATTTTAAGCTGCTCACATCAGTTATACTGAATATATATATATATTGATATTTGTAATTTCTGAGCATAAAGTTTGTCATACTTTCACTGTAGCTATAAGTTGATAGACTGTAAGCTGTATTTAGTGGTCTCTTGTTTTTCATCCAGTGTACATGTTATAACCATCTATATTTTCTCATTTTCTAGAAGCTGAGGAACTCTACCAGAAAAGGGTGTTGACCATAACTGGCATCTGCATTGCTCTTCTTGTTGTTGGCATCATGTGTGTTGTGGCATACTGCAAAACCAAGTAAACACCCCTTTTCCTTTTTTCTATAATTTTCCCATCAGGCCCTCACAAAACAAAACAAATTAAAAAATATACATTTGCATCTTGATAAACAATTAGATGGCTTAATAAACTGAAAAGTTTTTCTGTAAGTTTGTAAGCACAGCTGGAATGTAGGATGTAATTTGTCACAGCTTTTGATAGGAAGTGATCTCTTAGAATCTAATCTAATTCATGATCCATTGAGATCATTGCAAAAACATCCCATTTGCTTTGAAAGGCTTCCACCTTTAAACTTGTTGTACCACATGATATTACACACAATGACTGAGCTGGGCTTCCATCCAAGACTGTCTTTATCTTTAGCAGTGTGTGAGATGTGGTGAATCACACTAATAATGAATGTCAAAAGGTGCCTGATAAATGAAACTTGGAACCTCCAAATTTCTAGCCCCTTCCAATCAATTGGCAACAATTGATGTTGTTGATATTATGGTTTATTATGTAAATATAACCAAATATTGACTTTTTACAACTTTCAGGAAATGTTTTAAAGCTTTCCTTCACAATCATTATGATTATGGTTATCTTTCCAAATTAAAGCATGGCATCAGAGTCAGCTCTTCAGACAAAAATGTTTCAGGCTCAGAGCTGTGTATTGCTAAGTATATTGGTGATACATTTTTACAGGCAAAAATATTTACTTTTATAGCATTTAAAGAAATAAAAGACATGCTCAACCTTCAAGGGGCCCTTCCTATTTTTTCATCTATCCATCTTCTGAATGGAGAGAAGTCAAAACTTTTATGAAACTTGATAAGATGTCCAAAGTTTTCTATGTATGTTTTCCTTTCCCTGTTGATGTTACTTTCAGCAGTTGTGGACTCAGTGAAAGTATTAATCGAAGTGATATCTTAACCACAATTAATTGAATGAATTATAGGTGTGGAAATATTGAGTCTCTTTATCTTTCATTGGAATTTTCCTCTTAAGAGTCCCGTAATGAAATGCAGAGAGGTGTTATGGATGTGCAAGAGCCAAAGCAATACTTTTAAATCATTTTAGAATTCGGCATAACAATAGCAACTGTTATGTAAACAATAACACACATTTTTCAACCATGATATCTTCTCACTTATAGAACGTGCACATGCTTAGCTTAGACATAATAGGAAGTTGTAAGAATGAGCTAACCTGATCTTTGACCCTTTAGTCCCTGACCTTTAGCTTCTTTAGCTCTGATGAGGAACCATCACATCCAATTTTAAAGAAATCTCCATATTCAATCCATGAAACCATAGTGCATTTAAATCTTTGTTGTATTACACAGAGTCCTACAGGTAGTCCTCGACTTAGGCCACAATTAACCCCCAAATTTCTGTTGTTAAGTGAAATATTTGTTAAATGAGTTTTGCCCCCTTTTACGACCTTTCTTGCCACAGTTGTTACGTGAACCACTGCAGTTGTCAAGTTAATAACACAGTTGTTAAATGAATCTGGATTTTCCATTGACTTTGCTTGTCGTAAGGTTGCAAAATGGGACCACATGACCCTTATTCACTGCAACTCTCATAAATATGAATCAGTTGCCAAACTTTCTGAATTTTGATCATGTGACCATGTGGGTGCTGCAATGGTCATAAGTATAAAAATTGGTCATAAGTCCTTTTTTTCTGTCCCATTGTAACTTTGAATGGTCACTAAACAAACTGTTGTAAATCAAGGACTACCTGTTTAAGATTTGAAGCTCCTATTTATTTTTAAGTATGCCACTTCCCCCCACAAGAACCACCTTCCTGATGTTACCTTAGCCAAAATAATAATAATTAAATAATACTAACTCTAAAAATGCTGCTGACCCCTGATTTGAGAAAACCATAATCATGCTAGTTCAAATATCTCTGTTTGAGAGTTTAAAGCAGGAATCTGGCCCAGTAATTAGATTCCTTTCTCCTTAATGATGTTAGGGAAGGACTTTGGGAATAGGTAACCCTGTCTCTTCTTTCTTCAAAATCTTGTCCCTGAAGGGAGGGATACCTGCTATCTTTAGTCTTCTGCAGAAGAGGGGTGTTATTTTCCTTTCCGTATATGAAGATAATGGAGGTAACTTCATTTAGGTGGGTGGGGAGGCCTTATTTCCAGTCTTGGGCAGGTCAGCGAGAAGGGGTTTTCTCCTTCCCCTCTACTGAAGGAAAAATCAATATATATGGAATGGATGCTGTTGTATGTTTGGACTAACATCAAACACATATCTTCAGCCAGTTGAATGTGCAGCTAATGTAACATTCTCTCATCCAAGGGGCAGAAGAGGTCAGTGAGTGATTCAGCATTTTTAATAAATGATAAAGTCCAGCCAGTAATTGCTTGATTCTTTCAGAATCATTTTTTAAATCCCTGCGGGGTAGAACCATTTTATTTTCAATATTTTTATTTTAGAATAACTTACTTT
>JANHFM010003153.1:38555-49964 GCA_032468115.1 Grayia smithii
AACAACACAGCCAACCAATCCGCTTACAGCAACAAAGCCAGCACTCCACACCTCCCCATCAGTATTTATAGAGAGACAGCAGCTCCCATCACGCTTTGCTCTCACAAGCACAAAGCTGAAGACACCAGCTTGAAGATGACGAGTGGGACCTCGTCGAAACGTTGCCAAGATACTCCCGATCTTACATGGGAAAAAACCCGAATACGCCAAGACTTGCATATAGATATATATGTATATGTTTATATGTATATGTATATATGTGACACACCTCCCCCCCAAAGTGCGAAATGTCTGTGCATCTTACACAGCAAATGTTGCCAAACCCTGCCCACCTGCCAGCCTCTGCCTCCCAGCAATTTACCTCCTTGCAGCAAACAGCCTGATCTGCTTCAGCACAGCCTGATTTAGCACAAGCAGCTGATTGGCAGTTGGATTGGCCTCCCGGAATACCGCCCTTCAGCTGTTCAAGGCTGCGGGGATTGCCACCTGTTGCCACCCATCGCTGCTACTGCCTATTACCCCTCCGCACATCCCATATTCGGCCTGTACGTTCCCCATTTTTGGCTTCCATGCGTCCCATTTTTGGCCTATTCCAGGCAGCGGTGGCAGCGATCCCCACCGCCTGAAACGGACCAAGAACGGGATATGCAGAGACTGAAAATAGGGCACATGGAGGCTGAAAACAGGATGCACAGAGGCCAAAAATGGGACATGCGGAGGCTGAAAAGGGGGTGCACTGAGGCGGTGATAGGTGGCAGCAGCGACAGGCAGTAACAATTCCTGCAGCCTGGAACAGCTGATAGGTGGTATTCCAGGAGGCTGATCCAACTGCCAATCAGCTGCTTGTGCTAAATCAGGCGTGCTGAAGCTGACCAAGCTGTTTGCTGCAAGGAGGTAAATTGCTGGGAGGCAGAGGCAGATTTTTTTCCTTGTATTCCTCCCCAAAAGCTAGGTGCATGTTATACTTCGGACCGTCTAATAGTCTGAAAAATAGGAGTATATAAAATGGCTAACAAATCAGATTTTAATTCTTCTCTGGAAGGTCATCAAAGGAAAGCAATTACTAAGAATACTGAGCTCAGTGTCCCCATAGGGCAGGATCTCCATCAGGCATTCCCTATTCTGGAGTAAACAGATGGTCTATCCATCCAAAACATAAGTCTGTAAAAAAATTAAACAGAAAGAAACCAAAATTCATGTGATAGGAGAAATAATAAAAGAAGGATCAATTTTTTAAAAAATGAGCCCTATCTGGCTTGAGGCAGCAGAGGGGAAGTTTATACCCTTTAAGCTTGTTGGAGAGGCAGTTGGGCAGCAAGTAAGAACACTGCTGATTGCTCTGTTCCAAGTTCTTCTTCCTTCTGATTATGTGACCCAGAGTGGAGCATGTACAGCCTGCAAACACAGATGTGTTGAAAAGGAAAAGCATAAAACGCCATACACAAACAGAACACCTTATTTCATTACATAAAAGAAAATATAGATGCTTTCTTCTGATAAAGGATTTGTCAACAAAATAATTAAGAACCCTTCAATATGCTTCCTCTAACTTATTTTGTCATCTACATTCTTCATTCCCTTCGTTTTGCCATTAAGCATCGTTTATATACTTCCAGTGGGAAACTTAACTTATGTGACAATATTTTGTCACATAATTCTACTGCCTTATATTTGACTGTAACTTTTTCTCTATGGCAGAATTGAATAAAACTTACAGAGCATTATGAGGTGTCCCAGTATAACTGTAAAATACAGCAGCATGCAGCAGGTGGGGTCTCAATAAAAATGTTTGATCTACTTTCAAGTTAGGAAAGGGCTGCCTTATCTATTTTCTATATTATAGGTAAAAAAAGAAAGAGATCATCCTTGCAACAAAGGAAGTGGACAATGTTAGGAAAAATCTGCTTCTTATTTACTTCATGTAAATGAATGGTGTTTTTTTTCTTTTTGATAAAAATCAGGTTCAAATCATTAGTTCCTTGAGAGAACTAATGGATATTGTCTAAATAATTCTGTTCTCTTTTGGCACCCAAGCTCCATTCAAAGCCAGTGAATGACCATCATTGTGTATGATACCGATATAAGTCCTTACTGTGTATAGTAAGAGCCTAATACAGAGTACTAATTTTTCTTTATAAAATATTTATCATGGATATTCAGTTTGACGTTTGCTGAAAATGGTAAAAGTATTAAATTCAGAATGAATAAGAAAATAAGAATAAATAATGTTAGTTTTTACAGTATTTGAGAATGCTTCATTTCTTCTTTGTATAGGTATTATATACAGAATATTTTTGACATCTCAAACTATCATTTACATTTATAATTCATATTTTGAATACATGTTAGCTGGAATGTTTGCTGAACTTAAATTCAGTGGAATGGATCTAAACTAGTCAAGTTTTAGTTCTTCTGCACTTGATGAGCCTGTAGCACTTCTTAATTAGTCTGGATCCAATTCTATTGATATCAAATTCTGTATTATAAAAATCTGGGTTTTCTCATTCTTCAGCTGGCTTGTATTATATCTGGAACAAACTATTTGTGTCTACTGCCTTTGACCCAAACCTTTTCTCTTCCATTCCTGTAGGATTCTCAGCCATCTCCATTAGCCCTACTTGCAGCCACATGTAGCAAAATTGGTCCTCCAGCTGTAGAAGCAGCAATTACTTCTCCTGCTCCTCCTCAGCCTGCTCCTCGGAAATTGGTTCCTATTAAACCTGCTCCACTCCCGTTAAGCTCTAATAAGAACAGCATTGGAATTCTATCATCAAAAGGAAATCTCTTTCAAATCCAAGGTTCCCAATTGGGGACATCATATCCTGGTGGACAGCTAGTATTTACAATCCAGAATCCAACTGTAATCAGTAAAGGAACCCGCTCTCCTGCCAATATCCAGTATCAGACAGTACCACAGATCCAAACAGCATCAGGACAGACGATTCAGGTGCAGCAAAATTTGGGCAATCAAATACAGATTATTCCAAGCAATATCACCCCTTCTTCCTCCTCCTCCTCATCGTCCTCTTCGTCAACTCATAAGCCTGTGCCAATAAAGCCAGCTCCAGTTCATAAGTCATCAGCATCCAGTCTCCACAACACAAGTAGTGTTGTCAAGTTAACTGGCACCAGTGGCAATGTTACACTTACTCTTCCAGTGAGCAATCTTGTAACTGCTGGGGAGACTAGTTCTCAAACTCAAGTTGTGCCCGACAGCCCCTCTAAACCAAGCAGAAAATCCCGAAAGAAAATGGTATCACAAGCTCAGACAACTGCAATGGCTATGGCAGAGCAAGTGGAAACAGTCTTAATAGAGACTACAGCGGACAACATTATCCAGGCAGGGAACAATCTGTTGATTGTACAGAGTCCTGGGTCTGGGCAGCCAGCTGTGGTCCAACAGGTGCAAGTAGTTCAGCCCAAACAAGAGCAACAGGTAGTTCAGATACCACAGCAAGCCCTACGGGTAGTCCAGGCAGCCTCAGCCACACTCCCTACAGTTCCCCAAAAGTCCCAACAAAACTTCCAGATCCAGACAACGGAGCCAGTTCCCACTCAGGTATTTAATTGAAAGTTTTTCCCCCTCTTTTTTTTTTGTACTTTAAAAAAAAAATATTTTTATTAATTAAAACTAACCCTCAATCTGGATTTATCAAGTAATAAAATAATTACTACAATTCTTGGGAGCAAACAGGCTAGGGGTTCTTCTAATAGGAAAAACAATTTGCCCAATTATTTTTCCCTCTATAAATATGTTATTTAAGTGTAAAAGCATTCAAGAGATATAAACAATTTGGCATGCATTTGTTTTGGTGCAGTTATTTGTAATCTATCAGAACTTGGGGAAGGGGGAAGGTTGGGAAACTCTACTTGGAGGTCAAATTTTACATTCCTTCCATGCACAGGCATCCTGTGATTCACTTTTATGTCATTTTTTTAGGTCTATTTTAAGACGCCTTCTGGTGAGCTACAGACAATACTACTCCAAGACGCCTCAGGAGGGGGCCTAACTATGGCCTCTCCCCCTGCAGTCTCCTCAGCCACAACCTGCAGCAGCCCTGTACCCCGCAGTTCCCAATCAGGGGGGAGTACCAAAAAGACGGGGGCTCGTAAAGAGCGTGCTCTGCCAAAGATTGCCCCTGCTGGAGGCATTATCAGCCTCAATGCTGCCCAGCTCGCTGCAGCTGCCCAGGCAATGCAAACCATCAGCATCAATGGTGTGCAGGTTCAAGGTGTTCCTGTTACCATCACCAATACCGGAGGTGGGAAATATGATGTAACAAACCTGTGATGTGCAATATTTCAATTTGTGATATAATAATACGTTCATTTTTTTAAATTGCTTGGGATGTTATCAGTAACAAGGAAGAGTAATGTATAAGTAGGGCTATGTATATATTTATTTACAGGAATTATATGACCACATCTTCATAATGATTCTAGACTGCTCATAACCATTAAAAAAAACCCCCGAAGAATTCTTCCTCAAAGGTGTTAGACTAAACAAGCCCCCAGTTGAAAATTCCATCCTGGCCCAATTCTTGGGGAAAGAGCCAGGTCTTGAGGAATGGACACACTTGAAAAAAAATGTGAAACATTTTGTGTTCATTTTAACTTTTGCACTCCCCAAAGACTGATTTCTTCTTGCTACATTCTGATAATAGGGAACATGCCCAAATACAATGGCAGATTATATCACTATGCCATCATTATTAGGAAATGGCTTGTTTATTTTCTGAGTAATTGTAATTTGTAATCATAAACATTGCATTCTTTCTGTTCTGTACATTATTGGTTGCTGGCAGGCAACAAATTAGCTGAGGAGTTCAAAATAAGGTCTTCCAAAGGGTCCCTGTTCCGGATATATTACAAAGACCTAGCCACAGGGAATAAGGTTTCCAGTGTGCTGTTTTTGCCAGAAAATGCAGGAAAGGGCAAAAAAGCTACTTTCCTAGAAAATTCTACTCCTCTGGATCTAATAACCTGCCTTTGGCTACATGTATTATAAACCACTAGAGTACAATCTGCTTTCTGTAACATCTTCATATGATACCATGATGTAATTGGCTACTGGATGAGATTGGTATAGTTTCAGGATGCCAGATACTATATCAGAAACTTTATTTGTGAATAAATTGTCTTTGGCAAAGTTTAATACTGTATGTCCATCAGCTCCTGGTATTTCTGAACCTTCAGATGATAAAATTCAATTCCGTAATGGGAATGTGCTATGGTTAATAAGGCTTATAGAAGTATTTTATTCAGTCAACTATTTGAATACTAAAGTACCTCTGTATTTCAAATTCAGGAAGCAGCGGAAAAAGTTACATGACCGTCTCAGGCAAGGCCTTCGATCAGAACGCAATCACAGGGTCAACATGGCAAACGGGCCTCACCATCCTCATCCACCGCCAGAGAATGTCCAACTGGTGAATGTAAGTTTTGCACAAGCTTTGTTGATAATCAGTTCTTCATCAATATTTATTTGAGTAACATTTAATCCTTTTAACAATTTATTTAAAAATAGTACCACTTTCCTAAGCTCTTATTCTCCCACTAGTTATAAGGCACAAGAAACCAGGAAGCAAGGCGGTTCAAATGAACAACAGTTTTGTTGTTTGGTAACACACTCTGCAAGAATCGGAACTACTAACAGTCAAAGCAAATAGGTGATAGATAAGAGTGAATGGAAGTCGAGGTGGGCTAGACTAAGATCACTTGTGAGCGCAAAGGGACTCAAGACTGATGACCCGCTTGACCCCTCCTTTCAGGCTCAGCCTGGTCATCTCCTATACTAGTTTGTCAAAACAATGGCAGTAGCTGATTTAATTGAAAAAAGTTGTGAAATTATATTTAGATGCTGGTGGGGTTGTTTGTGTGGGAAAAATAGGCAAGTATATTAAGTATGTTCACCACCTTGACTTATGTGTAGAAAACATTGGATAAAAATCTAATAGTAATAATAATAATAAATTATTATCCACAAAAGAAACCATTTTAATTTACTATTAAAATATTTATTGTTAATATCTCAGCATTTTGTATAATTTCCAGAGATGTTGCAAGGTTCAAATTAAAAGGAAGAAACATTTCTAAAATCAATAAATAGAAGAATGGTTTGCTCTAATGCTATAAATGCAAATAATAAAATACAACTCAAAAAACTACCGATAAACAGAAATATATTAAAAACTAATGCCAGGACTATAAACGTACTTTATGAATAAAGTACTAAAAAGCTCACTTAGTAAGTGCCATGTGAACATGCACCTATATTTGTCTATATTTATGTATACAGTATGCACATATATGTGTACACAGAAAAAACTGTTGGTATCACTGACTTGAGATGTAAATTGATTTTCACATTATACTTGTAGAATACCAAAGATTAAAGTAGCAATTTTATGCATAAAGCATTTGTGACCACAAAAAAAATTGTAACTATCATAACAGTACTAGTTCCAACCCATAAGTAAAAACCAGATTAAATTGTCTTCAGAACCTTCTTGTAGCAAGATAGACTGCATCGCTGTAAAAAGCATATCAAAGGAAAATGTGGGCTAGGATGAATGTGCTAGAAAAATCATCTGAAATTAGAGTGGATTTTAAGCCAAAAAAAGAAGTTTTGTGTGCTTCTCTGTTCACAGATTTCACTCAACTGAGAGATCTAATGAGACAGTTGTCTAAACTTTCAGATTATAAATTGGACCATTCTTATTTTTAAAAAAAATAATAATGTAAAAAGCTGAAATTGTTGCTGAAATCTGTTATTTAAGGTTTTTCCTTTGGCTAGTAATGAATATGTTTCTCTAAAATAGCTTTGTTGTTCTTTTTACTCTGGGTATGTACATGTAAAGTTGCCAGTTATCTATCTGATAAATATAAATTTAAAACTATAATGAACACTGTGAATTCTGTGTAGACCATGGGTGTACAGTCTGCTGTTTATTTGTTTTGGATGTAAAATAATGTTTGCACGTGCCACATCTGAGCCTTTTCTCACAAAACTGAACCCATAAAACTATCAGAAGAATCCTGGTGGTGAATGTGTGAACCCTTTTCTCCTGATTGAGAAAATTCAATATGAAAAACAGATAATTCAGATCTTTGCTTGTTTTAACTTAAAGAACAGTTTCTGGTGTTGGTTCTCTTGCATTCATTTCAACAGAGCTCTTGATTTTATTCTGCTTTCAAAATGTATTCAGGACTCACAACCCAAATTTATTTCAAGAAAAATGCAAAAGCAAAATCCATCACTATGAAGGAATATTTGAGGGTGGCTCACAACCAGAGGTGATATTCAGCAGGTTCTGACCAGTTCTGGAGAACCAGTAGCGGAAATTTTGAGTAGTATGGAGAACCGAACCTCTGACTGGCCCCACCCCTATCTATTCTCTACCTCCTGAGTCCCAGCTGATTGGGAGGAAATAGGGATTTTGCAGTATCCTTCCCCTGGAGTGGGGTGGGAATTATCTTTTCCCTGCCACGCGCACCAAGCCATGCCACGCCCACCAAGCCATACCTACAGAACTGGTAGTAAAAAATTGTGAATCCCACCACTGCTCACAACATATGTTTAGGTAGTTCTATTATTTATTAAAGCAAAGCAAAAGCAAAATCCATCACTATGAAGGAATATTTGAGGGTGGCTCACAACATATGTTTAGGTAGTTCTATCTACCTCAGCAAAGTGAGAAGAGATGCCTGTGCCTTTAGATTAAGTTGTCCTATCCCAGATTGAATGGGATTAATGTCTGTTGACTAGGACAAAAGCAATAAGGACATATTCTCAGAAGCTTCCGTCTCAGAAGAAATAGGCATACAATATGCATATTCTGTCTCTTTTCTTTCTCTCTCTCTCTCTTTATCTCTCACTCTCCTTCTTTTTCTCCCTCCCTCTCGAGCAACCACACACACACCACGACCACCACCAAGTAGCTTCCACTCTGAATTGAAATAAAATAAGGCCTGATCAATATACAAGAATTGGTTGGGGAAGTTCCCATAGGCAAGTACAGTACCCAGATAGCAATATACACCTTACAGCTAAATCAGTTTTATTGAACATGGAAAATCCTAAATATCCAACAGGGGTCTTGCTATCAGTTTCATCAGATGCAACATATTTATCTATGCCAGTATAATTATTTTTGTTTGTATATTTTAAAAATGTAGACATTTCCCATAGTATATCATTCTCTGAAAGAACCAGTTTGTAGACAGGCTAGACCTATTATTTAGCCACTTCAAAATCAAACCTTCACTACTGCCAGTAATTTTTATTATACAGGTAGTCCTCGAATTGAGACCATCTGGCTTCCCCATTGACTTTGCTTGTCAGAAGGTCGCAAGAGGCAATAATGTGACCCCAGTATACTAACCATCATAAATATGAATCAGTTGCCAAGTGTCTGAACTTTGATCACATGACCATGAGGAAGCTGCAACAATCATAAGTGGAAAAACCAGTCACAAGTCACTTTTTTCAGTGCCATTGTAACTTTGAACAGTTACTAATCAAACTGTTGTAAGTCAAGGTACCAGCAGTCCACTATGTCTCTTCATTATTTCAGAGACATCAAATGACAGCCAAATTAAATATTTTGAAAGGCTAATTCATAAAACTACAGGAAAAATATTCTATTCCTAATCCATTTCATAGGTTACAAGGTTAACTCCCTGTCATTAAAATTCAGGAACCAAACACATCATGAACAATTAAGATTGCAAAAATACACTGAGCAAAAACAAGGAAAAAGGGAAATCTACTATTCATACTGCTCGGCAATAGTCCTATTCCTACCCGTGAATTCCATTAAAATAGATTCGGTTTGGTGAAAGAATTCTGCAGATAATAAACTACTGTTTCTACTGAATCACTCTACTTTAATTTGAATTAATTCTAGGAAAGTATCTTCTCATGAGAATAAAGTATTGACAGCTAATTTGAGAAGTACTACAACTTCACTTTTTGAAATGCTTTCATATGTATATTTAAAGCAGGGGTGTCCAACAGTGGCAATTTTAAGACTTGTGTGAGACTGGTCTATCAGGGCAAGAAGTCCTCATCTAGCCATGCTGGCTGGGGAATTCTGGGAGTTGAAGTTCACAAGTCCTAAAGTTACCATGGTTGGACATCCCTGGTATAAGGCAGGAGTACAGAATTGATCAGTGGTTTTTAATTGTGTTATAAATAAAAGTTGTGTGTCTGTTTTGTTTAGCAATATGTATCCAAAAACGTAATATCCAGTGAACATGCTGTTGAGAGAGAAACTGAGGCATCTTTTTCTACAAGTCACTATACCTCAACTACACATCATTCTACAACTGTCACTCAGACTCCCAGCCACAGGTAGGAGGCTCGGATAAAGCCAATGTATTTCTTAACCCCAAAGCAAGTTTTAAAAACAGTAAACAGAAGTATTTGGATTTAAAGGTGATAGACTTTTTTGTAGCTGGAATGCTCTAAGTTGCTTTATTTTATTAAGCTGCCTTTACTTCTTTGATCCTTTTTCCTGTTTTATTTTTCCCTCTGAAAACAAGCAGGTCTCAGTATCAATATATTAGCCTGCTTCTTCACAATTGCTGCTTTGTTTCTGTGGACTTCATATCACACCATTAATTTGCCCTTACAGAATTAGTACTGGGACCATGATGAGTTACTGAATTTACTTGGAGCTTATCATTATTCTTTCGTGTACATAATTTGACTTTGCTTGACATACAATAGTCCTACTATCTTGCATTGTTCATTATGTCATAACTGTAAAATCCAGGGGTGGGCTTCAAAAATTTTAGCAAGGGGTTCTCTGCCTGGTTGCTGGGCCATGGTGGGCATGACCTAATCGGCCTCCTGCACCACAGTGGGGGGGATGTTTTTGCCCTCCCTGGGCTCCGGAGGCTTTCCTCGAGCCTCTAGGAGGGCAAAAATGGCCTCCCCAGGTTCCAGAGGCCCTCTGGAGGCTGGAAACAGGCCTGTTTCCCGAACTTCCAGTAGATCAATTTTTCACCCTCCCTGAGCTTCTGCACACACTCTGCGCTTACCTGCATCCAAAACGGGCCACATGGGGACTCCTGGGAGGGACAGGATGGGCGGGGCCAGCCAGGAGTGGAATTTGGGGGTTCTCTGAACTGCACAGAATCTTAGCTAGAGGTCCTCCTGGACCCCTGTGAACCTCCAGCAGCCCACCTCTGGTAAAATTTTGAAAATGATGTTAGTTTAAGATTGAGTGTTTATCTTTTTATATTCCCAGCAGTTGGGGAATAATGATCACCTCAATTCTTCAGCAACCTAATGAATGTAAAACACTATTGCCCAACAGATACACAGAGGATCCTGTCAGACTCTTTCTTTTCACTTTCCTGTTCTTGAATTTTAAAATGTTCTCTTCTGTTTTTCATAACGGCTCGTGGTCAGTTGGAGTAATGGTCGGACCGAAAGCATAATCTCTGAAAGTCATTCAGCCCTTGTGTGCTCCTCAGTTGAGAACAGCCGCCATGCAAGCCCCTCAGGACCTCGCGGTCGCCTCAATGGCATTGCTGGACCAAGAGAATACAACAGTTTTCTCCGGCATGCACGAGAGACTCCGGACTCTTATCGTGATTCACCGCACAGTGAAAGGTATCCACAGGAGCTGATCTTAAGAAGGATACCAATCTGAAATACTGTAGGGCATATCCAGATCCTGACAGAGAGAGAACTGCAGTTTGAAATCTTATCAGGGTTGGTGGGTTTTATTTTGGGATATTATTTTTTGATCAAGAAATTCTAAACTGAGGTTTTGTACGTTAATATTTATATAATTTGCTGTTTTTATAATGTTTTGTTATAAGTTTTTTATTTGTTGATTTCACAGTTAATCCAGGTTTCTTGAAAGCTGTTTCCTCATGATTTATAGCACTGTGCCAATGTAATGGTGGGAAAGTTACCACTGATTAACCCTAGAACGTATCACTAGTTTTGCATGAAAAAATGGCCAAAATCATGTTCGCTACACTGCAGCATATGGTGATCAATGAGTGTGATTTATATTAGAAGTGTGGAGGGAAAGATACAGTTTGAGTGGAGAAGCAACCACAATAGCAATATAACTAGACAAGAATTGAAAATGAATGTGTAAAAGCCAGTGCTAAATGAAGTTGCACTCTTTTCCATTTAATAAGATTTTTTAAATTCATACCCTGTGCCGAACAGATAGGCAAGTTAAAAGCATTTCTTCCTTTCAAAATAAAGATTAGAAGGTGAACAAAACTCTACTATTTGGGAAATTTAAATTGCATTTATTTTAATTGGTTTTAATTATTATTATTGTTGTTGTTTTATTGTAAACCGCCCCGAGTCCTTCGGGAGAGGGGGCGGCATATAAATGCAATAAATAAATAAATAAATAAATAAATAAATAAATA